>JAMZAV010006373.1:0-36619 GCA_024449915.1 Sweltsa coloradensis
ATTTGTCTGGTTGGGTTATAGCGTTCATCTCACCAAAAAATCCATTTCCAAAAAATGCAAAAGAATAAAATGTTGACTACCGGTAGGGGGAGTGGGGAGGTTTGAGACACTTTTCTTTAGAATTGCTGTATTTTTTTAATTCTAGACTTTTTTGTAATTTTTTTTTTAAATTCATGGTTGGGATGTTGGCTTCAAATTGCACTCTTTGGTTTAGACTATATTTTGCTATGACACTAGTATTTTGTAATCAAAGCATACTATGTGTAATGTCTCAAACCTCCCTACAGGTGGGAGGTATGAGTCGGATGGTGGGAGGTATGAGTCAACTGCAATTTGAATCACTAATAGATATAATAGATCGTTTTTAGACTAGGGCAGAGTGAACACATGTATTTAAGATGAATATTATGTTTTATTATAATTGATTTTTGGTGTTTACTAGGGGTGTGCGAATCCAATTTTTCATTTCGAATCCGAATCTCGAATCCCAAACACAAAGATTCGCGAATCCGAATCCAAAATTGGTTTACCTCACACGGAACAAGTAACATAAAAAAATGCCATAATTTCATGGTCCCGTGCTGTTTTTCATTGTTTTTACCACGTTTTCGAGACTCCGTGACATCTTCAGCCAATCAACAACACTTCATACATCCAGCCTTCTCTGAACGCAATGTATTTATCTCGCGCGGTAGGCCTATCTTATCTTTTGGCATTGTTCTACTTTTCAAGATAACATTGCGAGGAAACTTCTTGCTGTCATTTAAGAGCACATTAGTAGGGCTAAACATAACATGTGTTGTATGGACCCGCACTTATTATTACTTACGAGTTCGGAGATGGACATCGTTCACGTAATGCAAACGTATCGCTATGTGAAGGGAGACTGACTGGCATAAACACGGCGCCCGCCTGTCATCTGAGCTGGCAGCCGGCCGGCTAGGGCTCGCCTGAGAGAGAGAGAGCGCGCTGCGCCGTAGGGCCTTGCGCAACGCCTGCAGGCAGCCTGCCAGCATCGTCCAAGAGAGAAGAGAGGACTGGAGCACTGTTGTTTTTCGAATGCTACGTGCGAGAAAAACATCGCTTTTTCTTGGACAACAAGATGCGAACGGAAATTCTTCGTTTACGTACGCGGCGGCCATGTTATCACGTGATCGATTGCAAACTATAAAATCGACCTATCGATTTATTAGCGTGTTTCTCGGGAGTTTGGCGCCGGATTCGAATGTTTCGAATACTTCGAATTTTTACAATTTCGGATTCGAACGACGAATCGAATTCGAATCCTGAAAGATTCGATTCGGTTTCGATAATTTCGAAGCTTCGCACACCCCTAGTGTTTACCATGTTATTTAAGAATTATTTTGAGGATAACACACAATAAACAAATGCTGAAGTCACTTGCAAATATTACAATAGAAATAAAAAAAAAAACACGTGCTTACATACCCTGTATCGATTTTTCTATCGCATAAGAAAAGAAAAAACATGCATATTAGTAAACATTGGCTTAGGCCTACACAAAAGTTTAGATAGGCATCTGCATAGTCCTATATTATAATGTTCAATTAGTTTGGAAAAGGCCAAATGGCTAGTTTAGTTTAGATTGGAGAAGGGTTGACAGGTTGGGAAAGCATAGAGAACATAAAGCCCAGCCTGAAGGGCTGGGGGCGACAAAACTTTTCACCTGCTGATGACAACTGCAGCTAATTTAAAGTTGTTACCTTATTATTATAATGTACGGTTTTAAAGTTTATAGCTAAATGTTGCGATATTTCAGGGTTGCCACCAAGAAAAAATAAAAATCCTGTTTGAAGCAGATCAAAAATCCTTAGAAATCCTTATATAAAACACCCAAATCCTTAAAAATCCTTAAAATGTCTAAATATACCAATTTCGATACGATATCGATATACTATCATAATGTAATTGTTGTAAAAAAATTGAATATATAATTTTTTTTATAGAGTAGGTAGGCCTATTTTTAATAAATAAATTTTTAAAAAAATGCATAAAGAGTCTACCCACTCAGTTATATACCTAACTGATTTTCAGTGGGGGACAGTAAATCAAAGCGACCAAGCCAACCTGTAGGCCCGAATCAATCGGGAAAAAAAATGATTCAAGGCCAAATAGGGTTGATAGAATGATAAGGTATCACCATAAATGCCTATTTTTACGATCTCACAACCGCGTGTTATGACCCGGCACCTCCACCATATGCACCAGCCAGGTTAATTTAATTTAGACTACCTACCCGGCACCTCCACCAACATTCCGAAATTTTACATTTTTGGTGTAAATTTTGATATTTATACATCGAAAAGATTCCCACTTATCAATATCGCATTGAAATATAGATTTTTTGACCAGCCCTAGTTAAAAACGGCGTAAAACGTAAAAAAAATTTTTTTTTTTTTTTTTTTTTTAAATCCGTAAATTGGACTAAAAATCCGTGTATCCGTTTTGCACCCTCAAAATCCGTTAAAACGGATAAAATCCGTAAAAACGGCAACCCTGCGATAGTTGGCTATCTCGGGAACAGAATATTGGTTTGATTGCATTATTGAAACTGTGTCATACTTCATACCATATCTGGTCTGGTGTATCTGGTCATTTCCAGTGTTCAACACCAAACATCGTCATTACTTTTACTTTAGGCCTACTACTTTACGATCATATTTTTTTCTTCCAGGTATAAGGCATCCTTAAAATGAAAGATAAGATGTTGATTATAACTTCAGTATGTTAACTATGGCTTAAAAACCATTATAATGTTTGGAAAACAAGCAATACCACAATTATGTGAGGTTATGTGTCTGGCTCAAACCTCCCTCAAAAACTTGTCTCAAACCTCCCTCAGTCCAATTATTGATTAATATGCTTCAAATTATTCTTAAATTATTTAAAATCAAATTGGCATGGGTTTACATGATAATTAAACATTATTTAAGTACTTATTAAGATGATCTTATCTCAAGTCATAAATCTTGACACTGCACAGCTGCTTTGCAAATATGTAGGAGAGAAACATACAATATTAGCAGCATTAACCAGGTGGTATCCATAGAAGGCATATTTGGGGTCAAATTCGAATCTTGTTTGGTTAAAAAGTTGAAGATGTTACAAATGCATAATTCTGATTTTTTCATAATATCAACTGATAAGCTAAAACCTTCACTGGCTCATTAATCCTGTCAAATAAGAATTTTTGGAGGAAAAAATTGCGATGTCGCTGAATTTTTGCAGAGACTTCCTTAAATGATACTTATCAACATACTAAAACTCCCCTACAATCGGACTGGAGCTTCGGCCGCCATATTGGAAAATGGCGGCCAAAAAGTATTTGTTATCGAATATCTCCAAATTCGTTTGAGATAGACAAAATATCTCAATGGCAAAAATATTCCCCATTTAATTCTTTACAAAACAGGTATCTTTTAAAGTTTTGGTAGGGGCAATGGTTACGTCACAAAATCGTGGTTTATATGTTGCTTATTGGAGTACCAGCTAATTTCCAAATTTTCACGCCCGGCATCAAACAATGCCCGGTAAATCCGTAAGAAATCGATTTATATACAAAAGGACTTTTGTACGGGGTTCATGAAAGCTTCCATTAGTATTTTAAAAAATCAGTTCTGCGAAATCGGATTTTGCATTTTCCCGGAATTTGGGTTTTCCCATTGTTGGCATTTCCTAAAAAATGCCATATTTTACTTAAGCACTAAATAGCATTGGAGGAAAAATTCTTTCTACGCACATTGAAATGACTTAAATAATGATCCGATTACAACCAAAGTTTAAATCCAATATGGCTGCTAATTCCTAATATTTACAATATGAATACTGTTTTCGTGCTGTTTTTACACTCTTTTTGTTACATAATTCACTTTGATGTTGTGGATATTAGGATTAGCAGCCATATTGGATTTAAACTTTGATTGTAATCGGATCATTATTTGAGTCATTTCAATGTGCGTAGAAAGAATTTTTCCTCCAATGCTATGAAGTGCTTAATAATGGACAGTCAAAAAGGGCATTTTTGAGGAAATGCCAACAATGGAAAAACCCAAATTCCGGGTAAATGCAAAATTCGATTTCGCAGACCTGATTTTTAAAAATACTAATGGAAGCTTTCATGAACCCCGTACAAAAGTCCTTTTGTATTTTAATCGATTTCTTACGGATTTACCGGGCATTGTTTGATGCTGGGCGTAAAAATTTGGAAATTAGCTGCTACTCCAATGAGCAACATTTAAACCACGAATTTGTGACGTAACCGTTGCCCCTACCAAAACTATAGAAGACACCTGTTTTGTAGGGAATTGAATGGGGAATATTTTAACAATTGAGATATTTTGTCTATCTCAAACCAATTTGGAGATATTCGATAACAAACACATTTTGGCCGCCATTTTCCAATATGGCGACCGAAGCTCCAGTCCGATTGTAGGGGAGTTTTAGTATGTTGATTAGTATCATATAAGGAAGGTCTCTGCAAAAATTCAGCGACATCACAATTTTTTCCTCCAAGCGTCAATATACGATCTTATTTGACAGGATTACATACCTCCCACGGCTCAAACCTCCCCACTCTCCCCTACTTGTGTAAAAAATTATTTTGGGCCTAGCATATACCGTAATTGTTTGAGGGGTCCCGGGTGGCCCGGTTGGGGGGGGGGGGGGGGGCAGCCTGGGATGGCCAAGTGTACATCAGCCAGCATGTTAAACACTTATCTCCTGTAACGCTTCGAGTATGTGATGCCCATAGGCTATCATGCAGTATCAATATCATTCATCATATCGACGGTGAAGAACCAATACCTTCTATCTGCCAAAAAGCAAATTGTTCAGGGGAGCATTAAAACTGATTCAATAAAAGTAACTAGTTGGCGGTGGCAGATAGGAGATATTGATGTAAGTGTAAGGTAGTACTATATGTCTCTTTTGGAGATGTTTAAGCATTGTGAGATAGGAGCTATTAACATAAAAAAAATTGAAATAATTTTGTGTATCCATAGACACAAAAAACTCATTTTTGCAGAAAATGGCAGATAGAAGGTATACTATTGGTTCTTCACCATCGATATTATTTAGGGGTGTGCGAATAGTGATTTTTGAGTTCGAATACGAATATCGAATAGTGCACAGTAAAAAAGTCGAATATCGAAGTCGAATATCGAATAGTTGTCAAAACAGTGCGCACACATAAAAAATAAACATTTAGTTGTTTTTAAGTTTTATTTAATATGGCTAGAGGTACGTGAAAATAGCATTTTCAAGTGTAATTTTATAGCGTTTTGTAGCATCTATTCTTTTGGCCACCTTCAAAAACTTGTGTATGAAGATTTTTCATATTATTATTTTGAAATTATGTCATCAAGGTTGAATCAATATCAATGCATAAAAATGTGTATAAACAAACTATCCCTACTATGGAAAATAAAATAAAATAGGACTGGAAAACCTTAGTTTTAAGTGAAAAAATAGCGCTTTGTAGCATCTATTCACAAAACGCTATTTTCACGTACCTCTAATTATAGCTATTAATATTAATATTATTAATAACAATAGGATCTTTGGTCCTAGGTCTACCCTAGGCTAGCCTTGGCAAAATTCAACGGCTAGCACTAGGCCTAGGCAGGCTAGGGCCTAGGCCTAGGTAGGCTAGCCTAGGGCCTAGGGCCTAGGTCGGCCTAGGTAGGCTCGGGGCCTAGGCCCTAGGCCTAGCATTGTGCAAAGCACAGGGAATTAAAAACTTGTAGAAATACAGCCAAACCTTACACACTCAAAAGAAATGAGATCTTAAAAAAAGGGCCAAGCTCATCTACCCTTCCACATTTGCGCATTCTTTATTCATAAACGTACAGTGTCCCATAACAGCATCCTCGAAAAGCTTGGCAAAATAAAATTTGCATGTTATTACGTTTAAATTAATTAGAAAAAAGTACTTGGTTGAACTATTACGTACGTACGTACGTACGCCTAGGCCTAGGTCTAGGTAGGCTCGGGGCCTAGGCCCTAGGCCTAGCATTGTGCAAAGCACAGAGAATTAAAAACAATGTTCGTTGTTCTGACCTGTGGGGGTTTTTAATTTTTTTTTGCAATGCATACATTCGGCTTCGTTCCCTTTTGGGTTGAAAAAGTACCAAATCGCACTTTTTTGCCGTAGGCTAGGGCCTAGACTTTGAAGCGGGTAGGGCTAGGCTAGGCCTAGGGCTATGTCCGTTTCGGGCTCAAGGCCCGCTTCTTCTTCGTAATCTGTAAGCACGAGAGCCTTATGCGGGTTTTTACATGAGCATTTACCCGAGAAAAGACCATGTTTAGAACTTTTTCGCAAGAAAGATGAGGTTTGCATCACGTTTTCGGAGTAATTTCTTACGTTCAACGACGTCGTGACAACGGTGATATCAGATGCTGTTGTTTGTCGAAGTTGGTACAGCTTGGTTTGGTTGGTACGACCGCTGAAACACGTTGCGCGGAGTTGACGATAGGGTGCGTCGATCGGTAATGTAGTTTCCTGCATACTAGCGGGAATTTCAAATCGAATACTTCGGGAATTCGAATAGTTACTATTCGAGTTTCGAATCGAATACGAATAGTAAATTATTCTCGAATACTTCGAAAATTTCGAATATTCGCACACCCCTAATATTATTATGATATGGCAGTATTGATTCTGACTGTTGTTTATCAAACATTTGGATTATGTTGCTAACAAATACAGCCTCATGAAAAAAAGTTTAAAGAAACTTGTATAAATGGATTACGGTAAATGCTAAATATGGCCAAATTGAGTTTAGAGTTTATGTGTGGAATTTTTGATAGATTTTGACTTTTGAGTGCTATTTTAATGACCAATTTTATTTTTGCTAATTAATGCTAAAAAATGGTATGGTATTTGTATTTTTAGAAACCAATAGTAAGTAGGTTATATTTTAGATGTTTGTTAAATGTAAATTTTTAATTTCAATGTATTATTTTTATCAATTGTTTGTTATTCTGTGTCGCAAGGCAACAGCTCTGGCTGCAGAGACCGATAAAGGTTCTTTATTTATATGCTAAATTATAACATATTTGCTAATTTTGCATGCAGAATTTGCTTCTTGCGTGGCCCTACTACAAGGTTTGGTTATGTGTTGTGAGTTTTGTTTGCATGTAGTTATCTGATTTTTAGTGGCCACCATCTGCTTGATGAGTCCCAGAAGGACGAAACGCATCGTGGATTAAGGTAACAACTTTAAATTAGCTGCAGTTGTCATCAGCAGGTGAAAAGTTTTGTTGCTCCCAGCCCTTCAGGCTGGGATTTATGTTCTCTTGCTTTCCCAATCTGTCAACCCTTCTCCAATCTAACTAGCCGATGGGCATTTTTTACACTAGAATTTTCTAATTTCAGTACATAATTTGAGCTAAAAATCTGATATTTGGGCTAATTTTAGCTTAAAAATACTCTTTTTTTGGCCAATTTGAGTCACTTTGGCAAATGCTTTGGAGATAAATAAGTAAGGTATGACTGTTTATTGTACCAATTCTATCAAAATATAGGACACTTTTATGACCGTTTGTGAATTAATACAAATCAATGCTAATATTTGGGGAAATTCATGCTAATTTCACGAGGCCCTAGAACAAATAATATTCCATTTTGCAGTCATGATCTGGTATTAATATTATTATAAAAATAAATAAATAAATAAATATTAATAAAGCGTGGTTTGTTTTTGTTGGATAACTTTGAGTTGAAGTATTTGACGTTTTGTTGTTTTGTACGGCAGCAAGTACGAAGAGATCTACCCGCCCGATGTTGGAGAGTTTGTCTACATAACGGACGACACGTACACCAAGAAACAAGTGCTGCGCATGGAGCACCTGATCCTCAAAGTCTTGTCGTTCGATCTGTCCAGGCCGACCACTCTGGGCTTCATCGTCAACTTCTGTGCCTCCACCAAGATCGGCGACAGGATTCAGTTCCTAGCAATGGTAAGCACTTCCGTTAAGCAACTACGGCAAGCAATTAGTAGTTTTTTGTCAATTGAAGTTGAGAAAGCTTATAGTCGTTTTGATTATTTTTTCATGTATGATTCGTATACAGTCAAAAGTCATTACAACAAACGCCATTATTACGAAATTATCATTACATCGAAAAATTACTGTGGTCCCGCCTGATTCCCTATGTTTCTAATGTTAAAGGATAGGCTAGTCATTACAACGAAAAATAACATTAATGAAAAGATCATTTGAACGAACTAATGTTTTCGCCCATGACTATAATGCAACGTTGTTACAACAAAATTTTTGTTTTAAATCGAGGGTTTTGTGGAATTCCCAGTCAAGAAATTGTTTTTTCCGTCGAGCTATCGCCTTTACGCGAGCCTGCAAGAGTTGCACGGACAGTAAACAGAAGCATTACCCCTCTTTTCCCACACTCGCCGGCCGGCCACTTCACCAGACCCCTCCCCGCCCGCCCGCAGGCAGCTGCCGCCTACGAGACGGTTACCCTTCCCCTCCCACTCGTGCTGCCAGTGGCACGGCTCTCGCTCTCCTCTCTCGGCCAGCCAGCTCAAGACACTACACATTCTCTCTCAGCAGTGCTGTGTTTTTCTTATGCGATAATAATTGCAAGATCATTGTTTTTAATCAATGATGCTGTCAATACAACACTTGTTAAACTGAGGCGCAAGTATTAAATGAGTTGAGTTGCCGTGGCTTATTCTCTGATATAATACGCCGCTGCTAGCCGTGTTGCAACAGCTGAGCCGAATTCGACCTTGGAGATCCCGACCATTCCCTAGGGACTTCAAGGATGCAGTTCAATCGTTGGTGCAAGTGCTCTCGTCGCAAGCACGATTCAAATTCGTAGAAAATATCGTTTGCATAGTCAATGAGAAGGTACAGGGAAATCTGATATTCATGCACGGGCATTGATCGATATCAACGTGAAAAATACTTTACATCTTGAAACACAAGTACAGCGCGGGCGATAGGAGCACAGCGACCGTGAAAACAGATAACTTGACATTTCATTCACCAAGCACGTGCATGGTCAGCTGTGAGCTCTCGACCCGACGAGTAGATTGTCGTGCCTCTGATTCCCGCGGCTGTCACTCACACTCATGGCTTACGCGCCTAGCGAGAGTAGGCCTGCTGCCTGCATCACGCGGATGCAATGCGGGTTGCGGGCTGCAGGCGCGCAGTGACGAGCGCGCTCCCGAGCATGTTACAGGCCTCGCAGTGGCTGCATTGGTATTCTGGGGATCGAGGATCTTGTTTTTAGCGAAAATAAAATGACTGACCATTTTAACGAAATAATCATTGTAACAAAATAATCGCGGGATCCCCTGGCGTTTATTGTAATGACTTTTGACTGTATTGTAATAACAAGCTAACGGCTGTGTGAAAAAAATTTGAAATAATCACTATTAGTATAAGCAATCCAATGATATGTTTGCTAAATATTATACCTCTTAAGTTTTGTCCAAATAATGTATAGAAAAAGAGTTGGAGCGTGATAAGTGTTGCGCTGTTCAACAGACGTCAACTTGCGAGGATTTATACCAACTCTAGTCACTTGGCCTATCGATCGTTTTAAGCTCCGCCCATAACGAGTCGTCAATTCCGCATCAACGACCCCATTATCTTCTTTGATAAAATGAGTAGTCAACAATGTACAGCCAGGGTCATATGTAAATCAAGAGGTCTAGAAGATACCTCTTTTGCCGACATCCTTTGGTCAACTCTCTGTGCACGTGATTTGTATCACATTGTGAACTGCATAATCGATCGATGGAAGCCCCCTAGACTATTTGATGTTATTAATATTTAGGGATGTGCGGGTACCCGAAAAACGGGTAATTTTCGGGTAGGTAAAATTACCCGACCTCGGGTCAGGCCGTCAATTCCTACCCGAAAAAGTCGGGTCGGGTAGAAGTAATAAAGAAACACGCCAATCTGCTCCTTTTAAACCTCCCGCTCACACGCCAAACGAACAGCTGACGTCGGAGCGGACCAATCGCTACGACGTGGGCGCGGCTATGCTATGATGCTGTGTCCTTGGCTCTTCCGGCGCTGTCCCCGCTGCAGTAATAGGCCCTACTGTACTGACCGTCATTACTAGTCTTCTGGTTATTCAACGCTAATAACGGCATAAAGCAAGTTGAATATTACGTACGTAGGCGAATGGTGAAAAAGAAACAACGCTAATAAACATCGTCTAATGCCTAGGCGGCAGGCCTAGAACAAAGTTGCAATTCATCTAGAAGTCCGATCCAGTGCGCATTGTTGCGCGCAGCAGAGCGTTGGGCGGAGTCAGACCGAAAGGCTGGTGCAAACGCGCGATTTCGTCAGATGCATGGCTGGTGCAAACGCATGATTTCGTCGGCCGGAAGTGAAAAATACGCGATCGCATCGTTTTTTTGGGGGGTTTTCGTATCGGAAATATTAGAAAACGATCGTTACGATATTATTTCCGAGAATAACGAACGATTGATAGCCTAGTTCCACGCGGTATGGGACTTCAATGTTAATCGTTGAAAGTGCGCCGATTTCGTGTTAAAAGCGGGCAACATGACTTTTCTTATAGGTAATTTTACGCTGAATTCGAAAACCAATGTTGCCCAACAGTGACTTAAAAACTTCAACCCTTAAATCCCATTTCTTTGGGCAAATGTGTCGAATTTGTAGACATTTAGGGGATCCTAGTTGGTGAACGTAATTTTGAAGATAAAAATTATTTGAAAATTGATGTTTGTCACAAATCAAATGTCTGAGAGTATGGTTAGTCCAAAATTTGAGCTAAACTGGTTAAACTGGTTTGAAATTAAGTTCAAACACAAAGAATAGCTGATACGTAGGGCGTTTTATTAACATTTAACACTGTACAACATAGCATTGATAAGATAGGCTGTTAATACTCGCTGAGCAGTTAACGTACACTCAGTTGAATAAGGTGCAAAAGAAAAATCGAAAATTCCTTAAAAACTCTTCTTGTAATAGAATTTTTAATTCTAGTTGGTGATAGTTACTCTCGGACTCTCGCCGCTACTAGTCCGGGGACTATCCGCAAATTTGAGGCCGAACCTATAGGACAAATTGCAACTGAAGCGAATTTGGTATCATTGGATTTAAAAAAAAAACACTTAATAACCCATAAAGAATCCCCTAAAATCCCCATATGGTGAGGGGGTATAATCATCCCCTAAATGAAAATGTAATAATATTTAATTTAAAAAAATGTACTTTTAAAACTTAGTAAGCATAGTATGCAATCAAAGATTATTTAAGGGTCTTCTAAATAAAAAATATTTCAATTGTTCAAAATTAATTTTGTGGTCAGCAGAGGTCAATGAAGGTCAAACTTTGTATTTTTTCAGTATAATTTATTAAACGTTTTTCTATTGGCACAATAATGTTTGATGATTGTCTTATTGTTGTAAATATTTAGTAAATAGGCCATACTTGATAAGGTATAAGTCAATCATTGCAGAAAAAGGTTATTATTTCAATCTGTAGGGCCATAAACCTTCAAACATGTTGTCAAAAATATGTTTACTTACGTTTAAGCGCACAACAATCATGTTATGTAATAATATTATTCGCCGAGGGGTTTCTCACGTAGTTCGCATCGCAGCTACAAATTGGTATGTACCTTGATCAAAACCCACACATTAAAATCCTTACTGAAGGTTTTGTCATGGATTTCATATATTCGGCAAAAATTTAGATAAAGACTCAAAATACAGTCATTGGATTTGTTATTTCAACCAAATTCACACAATAAAGTAGTAGGTAATGAGGTTGTCTACTAGAAGATTTTAATTCACAAAACCTTTTACCTAAGTGCCCGCTATAGGTCGCTGTACACTCAGGTACCTCGGGGAAAAAACACGATTTTGGCGTTTTTAAGGTGTTTCCAAGCCGCCATGAAACGTGAAATGAACTTTAAATACGTCATAATAATCAGATCATAATCATAATCAAAGCTATTTAGGTACCTGACTACTCATACCAATTTTGGTTGGGATGAGAACATTCCTTCCGAATTAAAAATGGGATGAAAAATTATCAATATCACTTTCTGTAACTCCTCTGCTAGGCGACTATGAAGGCCTACGGTGTAGCATAACAAAATCCATATCAATTGGCTTTCGATTAAACGTCGTGTTCCTCCATATTCTATTGTGAGAAGCTGTTTTGACAATGATAATACTTCAGCCTCTGAGCCGTGTAATAAAGCCAAAACAGCTAAAAAAAAATGAGTAATCGAAGTTTGATTCGATTCAATATTGCTTAAAGTCTCATATTTATGCACTTTGGCTAATCGAGACGATGAGTGGTGATAGATGAGGATGAAGTTTGAACAGAAGGGAGGAGGGGAAACCCGATACCGGCACGAAGCCTACTCCTTTCGAAAAGAAGGGAACCAACGGCTTAGCGTCCCATCCGACAGGACGGTGTAACTTTGACAGTCATGTAGGTTCCTCCACTAACCCGGACTGCCGAGCAGACGTCGAAGAGAACGAAGCTGTTACACTAGCTCTCGAACCCTCCATCTGCTCTAACCAACGGTATACGTGAGTTTCAGGGTAGAGCGGTCACCCACTCTACCCATGACCACGCCCAATTCTGCTTAACTTCGGTGTTCGAGTGGGAACCGGTTAAACGACCTCGGCTAAACCGCTGGAAGTTTGATGACGCAGCTTGTATGTTTTGGGCAAATTAATCCCAATGAAAGTTTAATCGAAGTTCAGACGTGTGGTATGAGCAGTAGCATATTAAATGATTCCAAAATGCCGCCTGTAATGAGCGTACGACTCTGTGGTTTCATAGACCTAATGGCAGACAAAGCAAAATACCACCTCAAATTATATGGAAATCAATCCGGAAATTAACAAATCCATCTCAGCGTGGTTGTTTCCAGGTCAAATAAATTGAGAAACCACCTGATATGTTTACTTTTCTTTCGTCGCGAAGTAACAGAAGAACAATAAAATAATAAATATGGCGACAATGCAATGGCATGGCTAGTAAGTAAGTTGCACTTACGATGCAAGATTCAACCATTATTTGTCCCAGGATTTTGCGTGGAAAGATACACTCAGTTCTTCAAAGAATAAGAAAAATCTTTGTAATAGAATCAAAACCGAGATGAAAAATATATATTAATTTATTTGTACCGTCAACAAATGGGTGACGATTGTGGTTGTGAAACGTATCTTATGCCAAAAAAAAAAACGAGTGGAGACAAAAATTAATGACACGACGAGATCCCAACGAAAGGTCCATCATGCACTAGCAGTTCAGTCAGCCCGATAATGTCAATGGTCAAAGATAGGAGGCATGAGATGACTAAAAACTCTTAAACGCAGGTCACTTGAAATAAGTGAAAGAGCATTGAGTGCATTCCAAAATCAGTCAACACATGCATTCATTCACCTATTAGTAGGAGGATATATTTCAGAAAATGAGTCGATCGAAAATATTAACTCTGTGTCAAGATGTAGTGTTTGCGTTAACTTAAGATGAGTTTAGACACCTAGGCATGTGGACTTAGGTTGTACCGGTATTCTCCACCAAGAAACGCATTCTAAGCAACTTGTAATTAATTTCTTTTGCGACGCAGGAAACATCATCATCTGTTACAAATACATTATAGGAATTGACAATGAACTGGCAATGATGCCATTCAAGTTCAATTTTCGGAATTAGCACACCAAAGTTAGTCAGATCGCGTTCAAGTACAAACAAAAATGGATGCCAAACTTTTGTTGGTGGGGGGGGGGGAGGGGGGGGTAAAGGGGAGGTTAGAGCCATCGGACGTCTGGGCAACATCGATTTTCGGTTTTAGCACATCAAAGTTAGTTAAGATCGCGTTCTAAATACAAGTGGAATGAAAGTGTAATTTTTTATTTTGGGGGAGTAATGGGGGGCGGGGGGTTAGAGACATCGGACGTCTGAGAAACATGGATTTTCGGTTTAAGCACACTAAAGTTAGTAAGATCGCGTTCTAAGTGCGAGTAAATGAATAAAATTGTCAAACTTTTGATTTTTTTTTGGGGGGGGGGAATGGGGGGGTTAGAGCCATCGGACGTTTGGGCAACATGATTTTTCGGTTTTAACACACCAAAGTTAGTAAGATCACGTTCTAAGTTTGCTTTTAACACCCTTTCGGCTAAACCACATGTTTGAACCAGGCTATGATGCAGGAAAACGATAATAGCGGGGTTTCACTGTACTAGGCCTAGGCCTACTCAAGCAAAAGTTCATAAGACGCCGATTTGGAAGTACTTCGTGTCAACACAGCCCAGAGTGGCTACCTGCAACCAATGCAAAACTGTTTTGTAGGATTTAAAAAAAAAAAAATGAATTCACAAATAAAAAAAAATTTCACTACCCGAGCCCGAGGGTACTTTCAATTACCCGACCCGAGCCCGACCCGAGTTCAAAAACCACTACCCGCACATCCCTATTAAATATTAATATTATTTAGGAGGCTTTGAAAGACTCCTGGTCAACAAAATAGTCAATATCTAGAAGGCAGCTAGAAGAAAAATACAATTTCATCAAAACAAAAGCATAAAACAAACTTTGATGGTTTGTTATTTCTCTATGGTGGCTTGCAACTAAGACTTGACAGCTAAGATAGAATTATTCAAAATTAATTTGCTATGCCTAGGCCTAGGTATCGATATGTAATGCTCTCTTTACGTTCCATATTATATTTCTTCTAGGCTTGATAGTTCCTCTGGTGAATAGTGAATTTTCCTTTGACATTAGTAGCCATGTTTCTTATTTACGTCAATTGTTGCAGTTCACAGGGTGATATAAATCATGGCACAGAGAGCTGACCTCCCAATGTCGGTGAAAGAGGTACCTTCCAGACCTCTTGATTTACATATGACCCTGGCTGTACTGCCAACCACAGACTTTTCTTTACTAAGTGGCTCGCGGTTATTGTATGACGTTTAAGGTCTTTATTCCCCCCGGTACTAATCACAAGTTTGAAATTACAATTAGGGATGGGATAGTGTACATGTGTAAACGTGTACACGTTTTAATGCGATTACACGTTTACTGTTTCTACGAAAATAATAAACGTGTGTGCGTGTCCCTATGCTGTGTGCGGCTGGCCAGGCGGGCCGGCCTTGCCTGACGAGAGAGGAGCGAGCCTGTCTTGATAGCTCTGTCTTCCAGACTGACACGGCGCAGGCGCACTGCGCAGTCTGGATAGTCGGTATCTCTACAGCTCTCCGTGTCTCTCCGTGTAGGTCGGACTGATGCGTCGCGTCTTGCATCATCACACGGAACTCGGGACCTGCGCAGAGACGTACTTACCAGACTCGATCGCTACCAGCTGACGCGTGAATAGGCGCTACACCAATAAAATAAATTGCCTACTGTAAATCAATTTTTTTTTTTAGCAAGTGGCAAACATAACAATGTGTACGTGTACACGCGCTGACAGCCAAGAGTGTGCACGTTTAAGAAAGTACACGCATTTGCCCATCCCTAATTACAATACTTGCAGAATGCTGCATTGTCGGTGTCGGTCTTTCCCTTTTTTTAACCATTTTGACGTAGACTCCCACTCAGGTTTGTAGTGTTGCACATATTTTCTGTTCATCGGCGACAACTTGCGCTTTCTCTCCATTTTGGAGAAATCGGCACTGACTGAAAATAGGCCACAAGTGGCATCCTTAACTGACGTCACGAACGACTTCGATGAAAGTCGAAGTCGATAGGTCGAATCTCAATGCGAACGCACCGCCATCTGTATGAGAAACTTCCTCAATTCGAACCACAAAAATTGAAATTTATGAAAACATCGCAAATCGCAATAGTACATTGCAGAATATCCGTCATCATCATCATCATCATTATCCATCGCCGCTTCCTACTTCTGGCAGGGTCATCTTGGATTTTGCAACCAAATTCTTCCACTTCTTTTTATCTTCCCACAATCGTGTCTCTACTACATCCTTCCAGCTCTCTCCTCTATTATGCAGGTCTCCTGCTATGATCTCCTTCCATCTCTTTCTTGGTCTCCCCCGTCTTCTTCTTCCTTCGATCCTTTTCTCATACATTCTCCTGGGCATCCTCTCTTCCGTCATTCGTTTCATATGCCCAAACCATCTCAGCCGTGTCCTTCCCATCCTGTCACCTAACTTCTCCACCCCAAGCATCTCTCTGATGTTCATATTTCTAGGGATGTGCGAGTACTCGAAAATTCGAGTCGAGTAGTTGCAACTCGACTCGAGTGGTTCGAGTACTTTACGAAAATCGAGTCGATTAGTTTTTGACGACTGAGCCGCCGACTACAAAAGGTTCAGATTTATCCAACAGGTAGCGCTACCATCAAAATCGCGTAAGAATCGATTGTTAAGTCGACAGGTCGAATTTTGCTGTGATGACGAGCTAGAAGCGACGCCATTTTCAATACTTGCTTTGCTTAACATAGTTATTAATAGTAGTATCTTTGCTTTGCTTGTTTTAACGATTTTCACGCTGTTGTCACGGCGTCACTTCACAGTTTAATCGTCGTAATTGCATAAATGCATCGTTTTTTGTTAGTGATAGAACCAAGTGAACAACATATCTTGGAGAATATAGACAATGTTGACGGTCCAAGTCCAAGTGTAGCATCCCGCACTAAGCTAGGGGCTAGGCCTAGGCCTAGGGCGACCTAACCAAGATGCGTATTTTTTTTAACAGTTTAAGATCATAAGAAAAGAAACCATTATTATTTATTAATGTTGATTTTGATGTGTTGTCTTCAGGTTTGGCTATGAAAGTTGCATTGCCGCTTAATTTGATCGATCTTATTATGATTTTTTGTCGGAAAGTGATGTTGCTTGTTGGGTGGTTAGGCAAGCTTAGGCCATGGATCTAGGCCTAGGCCCTACCCCTAAAACGTTTTCCCCACATGATTAAAAATACATCAGAAGAATCCCTGGACATTTATGACAAGAATGCGCTGTATTTACTACTTACAAATGTTATTATTATGCGAGATAAGCCAGGGAACCTAGGCCACTGAGCTCTGCGGTCTAGTTAGGCCTACCCTAGGCCTACTTCTGGAGATGGCTTTTCCAAAATGCCTCGTTTTTGGGCTTTCAGGTAGGGCCTAGGCCTAATAAGGTGATTTTTAAAACATTTTACTTAATATTATTATGTTGATCTCAATCTCGATATTTGTTTGATCTCGCTCGAGTCTTGCTCGATCTCGAATTTTGCTCAATCTCGCTCGAAATTCAAGCAGGAATTCTCATTTCTGCTCGATCTTGCTCAAATTTTAAAATCGCTGCTTGCACAGCCCTAGCAATCAGTATTCTACATCACCTTTTCTCTTCTAGATAAATGCCCGAATATGTTCAGATAAGGAAAGACGATGCCGAAATCGAGAATATCTTGGGCATGCATTATTATATTGCCTGGTTTAGAAATTACCATAGTTCATAACTACTCGACTGGATACTCGACTCGAGGTCAAAATGCACTACTTGCACATCCCTACATTTCTAATTCTACCTCTTCTTGTCTTGCCCACTGTGCTCCTCAGAAATCTCATCTCCGCCGTCTGTGTTTGGCTTTCTTCTCTCATCACCCATAGTCCAGGTTTCTGCCGCATATGTGAGGATCGGTAGGTCTTGTATAGTGTCATCTTGCAATGTATGGGTATTTCCCTATCCCACACCAAGCCTCTTACGCACTGCTAGAAGTTACTGGCCTTTTGTATTCTGTTGGTAATTTCCTTTTTTATCTTCCCGCTTGCCATTATTTCACTTCCTAGGTATCCAAAACTCTCCACACTTCCAGGGTTTCTCCTCCAATCTTGATCTGTGCATGATAGTTCCTTACGTCTCCTCTTGGCATAGTAACAGCCTTGCTCTTGCTCACGCTTATCTTCATGCCGGACTCTTCAATGTGCCTCTTCTAGAGGTCCATGTTTCTCTGGAGTACCTCCTCATACTCTGACCATGCCACGAAGTCATCAGCAAACAGCATAACCTCTACCTCCTCCGTTTCCTCCATCTTTACCTTGTTGTGGATGTCATCCATCACTATTATAAATAGCAGTGGTGACAGCACACTTCCCTGCCTCAGCCCTTGTGTTATTTGGAACCACCCTGACAGCCCAAACTGTGTTTTACACAGCTTTCACATATATGTACATACTTTTAACCCTGTCTATCACTATCAGACCTTGTTCAATTAGTTTGGAAAAGGCCAAATGGCTAGTTTAGTTTAGATTGGAGAAGGGTTGACAGGTTGGGAAAGCATAGAGAACATAAAGCCCAGCCTGAAGGGCTGGGGGCGACAAAACTTTTCACCTGCTGATGACAACTGTAGCTAATTTAAAGTTGTTACCTTAATCCACGACGCGTTTCGTCCTTCTGGGACTCTTCAGGCGGATGGTGGCCACTAAAAATCAGCTAACTACATGCAACCAAAACTCACAACACATAACCAAACCTGTGGTAGGGCCACGCAAGAAGTAAATTCTGCAAGCATGTTGTCATCATCAGCAAGGTTACTTCACACACCATTCATACTGGGGCACACAGTCAGCACAGACAGTAAGGGGGCTTCCCTCCCAACTCTGGTGCTCGGGAGACAAGAAATCCATGACTTACCCTGGATTCGAACCAGGACCCTTGGCAACAAGAGAAAAGCTGCCCCTCCTGCTGTTGCTGGGCAAGGGTGCCTCTTCATTCATACAAAGAGAAAAGGTTAGAGATAGGAAGGGTGGAAAGTCACAACACAGCACAACCAGTGAGGGGGCTTCCCTCCTAGACTCTGGTGCTTGGGCGACAAAAGAACCATGTCTTACCCTGGATTTGAACCAAGACCCGTGGCAACGAGAGAGGCTGCCCTACTAATTGTGACTGGGATTCGAAAACGAAAGGAAACAAGACTACAAATTGCAAGCTCTTGGCTATAGCACAGGTACACGTGCTATATTAGCTCTTGGCTGCAGATGAAGAGGTTGAAGGAAAAGACGAGTAGGGTCTAACAGGTTCATCACCTGCTAGGCCCCCCCAGCAGGACAAGGTCCTTAGTACTTCTTTCCTTTCCAAGCTTTACGCATGTGTTAACCGATTACAAGCTTCATTCAATGAATTGTCCTCCAAAAACAGAAATCTTGATCTTAATTTTAATAGCTTAGCAACTTTCAAAATCAATCTTAAATCCATATTGTCATAATTCGCAATCAATGTATTTACAAAGTGTAACACATCACACGAACACAATACACACGCACAAGCACACGTACACGCACACGATTACGATCACGCACAAAGACAAACACACATACAAACAAACACATCTAAAGCTTGTCTAGATAAGTAAGTAGTTTTTATCTGTGTTTCTGGCAAAAGCTATAACTGTTAATTTTACATGTATATGTTTGTTTAGTGTCCTATATATTAAATTTGCGCTAGTGGAATGTATGTTCTGTTGCAAATAAAGGCTTAATAACAATAATTACTCCATTCCATGACACACTATCATACGCTTTTTCGATGTCTAGGAAGACCATACTCATTTTCTACCCATAAAGTACTATCTATCATCTCCCAACTTTTTTCCATAGCTTGTTGAAGTACAAATATCGGGTCTATAGTCGATCTTTCCCATCTAAACCCATATTATTCTTCATTCAGTATATGGCAACCCTCGACAAATCCACGAGCAGTATGCTCGCAAAGCGTAATATTCACTCGCAACGAGGTGGCGTGGGTAAACTGGGGTCTGGGGCACCTCTGTGATATATTTGGTGGCCTAAAATGCAATTTGAGGCAACATCTAATCTAAAAATAAAACGATTAAAAGAAAGCTAATATAGCATTACCAACTCCTTATGTCACGTCATAGGAGTTCGATCTTCGGTTAATGTGAAGTAGGTCTAGGCTAGGACCGCGGCACAATGCGAGTTCAAATAGACCTACCACCTGCTGGATTTACGTCTTACGTATTCATGAGGATGGGCAAGGTCACTGATTTTATAAAATTAAAATACGCACTTCTTTCGTTTATTATGATTCACAAAACTAAATCCAAGATCGCGGTAGGCCCTTTTGTGATTTCAACCTAGCAGCTGACGTTTGCAAGTCTGCGAGATGCTCGACAAGTTTCACGATTTCATTATTACACTTATTCAGGATCAGGAGTATGTTGCACGGGATTTAGGGTTGTCGGTGGATTCTCATATTTCTCTCCAATAACGTCAGATGAATCTAAAAACATAATTAAGAATGGTTTCGTCGTTCGCGTTGATTTTACGCCAATTTAGGCGTCAAATTTGTTACGTGCGTTGTTGGTAGCCTGGAACTTGACCTTGATTTTTTTATATTTCGTTTTTGTCGAGTGGTTGGTAACAGGCCATGCTGCCCATCATGTTATGCACGGTAGTTGTAATTCAGGCGCAGCGATTCAAATGCTAGATCGTAAAAAAGCCCGGTCGCACGTTAAGTTATCTGCGAGTGTCAATTTGCCAACTCGCAAGCAACAAATTTTCACTGGTGAATTGCGAGCTTGCGAGTGGGATTGTCGAGGGTTGGTATATGGTCCACCTCTTCTCTCATCCTTCTGTCTCCTTTCGTATATCTTGATGTATGGCATGCCTCTGTAGTTGCCAAACTTCTTTCTATCTACTTTCTGGTATATTGGTACAATCACTCCTTTCTCCCAATCTCTCGGCACCTTCTTTTCTTCCCATTCCATTCTGATCACTCTGTATAGCCAATGCATAACAACTGGGCCCCCAGCTTTGATCATTTCCACCACCGGTTCGTCAACTCCTGCAGTCTTCCCATTCTTCATCCTTTTTAATGCTTCTCCACTTCTTGCCAGGTTGGTCCATTCTCATCTGCTTCTTCCCTCACCCCTTCCAACTCTATATCTCTGTCTTCTGCTTCTGCTCCCACATTCAGCAATTGATTGAAATACTCTTTCCAAGTTTCCTTGATCTCATCTGCATCTGTAATGAGTCTCTCAGTGTCATCCGTTAGGTATCTTTGTCCCCTTCTTTCCTTCCTCTTGATCTTCATTATTCCGTACAGCATCTTCTTGTTTCCTTCTGCATCTTTTTCCAGTTTCTTAGCAAACTTCTTCCAATCTTCTGCTTTCTCTTCTTTAACCGTTCTTTGTGCTTCCCTCTTTGCGTTTTTGTAAGCTTCTCTCTTTTCATCTGTTTTGTCTTTCATGTGCTCCCTCCACGTTCTATTTTTCAGTTGTACTTTCTCCTTACTTTGTCGTTCCACCAACTTGTTACCATCTTTTTTCTTACCCCGTAAAAAGCTTTAAATATCCTGGTATCCGTAAAGTACTATAAATATTAGGGATGACATCGGGTACCCTGTTCTAGAAATTACCCGGAGCCGATTTTAAGATCGGGAATTTTTCGCGGCCGTTTTTTGGCTAATTCACCGGTTTATTTTACGCGCTACGTTGATGCCGTCTTTCTCGCGGAGCCTGCCCGCTACCTAAAGAGTAACTGGAGTCGACAACAGAGCGCGTTGTAAGCTGACACGTGCGTCTGTCCGCCTGGCGAGTCATGCCCATGCCTACGAGTGAGTGCAAGAGAGATAAATGCGGCGATATATCTTGAGCAGTGCCGTGGCATGGCCTGCGCGAACGAGGTGCGCATACGATCCAACCAACTCACATTCACAGCTGCTGACCGGCTAGTGTGTGTGGAACAAACAAAGATGGTCGGTGTAGAAGAAGAATTTGCGATGCGATCATGTTTCAACCGATTCACAAAACTCGTAATCGCGACGCATAGGATTGTTATTCCTGGGCTTATCTTGCGACGAGAGCTTCAGCGTGGGCGATAGTAGTGAGATATTTTCCCACATGCAATGCGTGTTTTCCCCTGCTTTCTGTGCCTAGGCCTACGTACGACAAGTTACACTGCCTGTACAGTGTAATTGTTAAACTAATCTTTGGTGTAATGAAGATCATTGCCTGGTTATCAACGCGATTCATTATTTGTGTACGGTGATTGCAAAAGCTTCCTGAGACGGAAACCTAGTCAGTCGGTATGACCTTCAAACCAACTTGTAGGAAATTGTGTTTCCACATATCGTCACGTAACAGGATCCGGGTACCCGGTACCCAGGTAATTTGAGTGCTGGAACCGGTTCCAAATTTTACTACTCGATGTCATCCCTACTAAATATACGTAAAAAACGGCAGCCCTGTTGTAGAGTAAATCTCTCGGTTTAGGGCCTATACGCATAAAGAGAGAAATGTAAAATATTGTTGTATAATTTAAAAAAGTGCTATTCCGTTATCCTTTGGTTGTAAAAATTAAACAGTGATATTCTTAATTCCACTGTATTATATCTGGCCAATATTTTGGTTGTATCATTTTTATTTTTTACCTTGTTTGACCATGTGTAAAAACGATAACTAAAAACTCCTTCCTCTGGTACGATACCGGTGTGCTATACGTAGTGTACATGTTGTTGCAGTATATCAGTGAGCTGGCCCTGCTGTATGCAGACCCGTTCCTGCAGTACACGCCCAGCCTGACAGCCGCGGCATGTGTGGCTCTGGCCCAAGACCTGACGCTGGAATCCCCTGCCTGGTCGGTGGAGCTGGAAACTCTGACCGGTTACACTCTGGGCCAGCTGAAGCCGTGCGTCGTGGACCTGAGGCTCATCCACACGAACGCAGCGAGCTATCCACAGCAGGCAGTGCGTGAGAAGTACCGGGCACCGAGGCTACTCAACGTTGCGAGTATCACGCCACACGAGGAACAACAGTGAGCGCACGTTTATGTCCCTTCGGCTAGAGACTTTCGAGGGGTCTAGCTTATTGTCGTTACTATTTAAATTTCTATTCATATTTGTGGTTGGCAACTGGCAACAGTTCCAAGTTTTTGTTTGGTACCTTTTAATAATGCATTTTTAACATTTAGATCTTACCAATATTTTATTTTTCTAGAAATAATTTTTGACATTTGCATCATATCGAACTGTTTAATTTTGTAGTTGAGATGCCTATATTTGCACGTTCTCATTTACTTCTCTTTACAATATGTTAATGAAAAAATTATCCTGACCCATGACAACATTAGACAATCTTTATAGGTCTACGTAATGTTTTGTCTCTTGTCCGACTTCGAACTCACCAGAACTGACAAACGATAACTGTAATCGGACAGTTTGAGTTGGCTATACTGTAGCTAGATGGCGTGGGTGTTGGGGCAAGTGGCTGCTTTTGCAGACCAGCATGTACAAACTTGTGTCCTACACTACAACACAATCGGCTCTGGCTATGGTTGGCTTGCATTGTGTTTTACAACAACTTGTGCCTGTCAAGACTAGATGTCCTTGGCAACTGACTGTCGGCCTCAACAGTTCCGAGTAGTGTGTGGTAATATGCCCTCATCCTTGGCTGCAGCAAGGTTAGTTACGGACCGGTACTAGTACCTTTGGATTGCGTTGCTATGTGTTAGTAGTAGAGTACTTGAATTAAAATAAGTCAATGGTTTTCTTGCATTAATTCATATTTTTATAAATAAATTTAAATGTTCTTTGTCCAGAATTTTGAAGAGGTTGGCATTACGGCAGATGCCCGCGTAGAACTGTAAAGGCATTCCAAATTGTGTGTACATAGTCCGTATTTAACTAGTATTATGTCGAACTATTTTTATTTTTTCAAGAGATTAATTTAAAACCCTGGAGGTTTTTTAACCATTAATATTTTCCCATGTAGTACTGTAAATTATTAAACCTTCACAAAAAAGCTGATAACCCCTGGGTGACTGTTAAATTGGTTCGTCAATAGGACCATAACGCTGTCATAGGCTCGTCAGCGTGCCTGACCAAGGTTGTAACGCTGTCATAGGCTCGTCGGCGTGCCTGACCAAGGTTGTATCTCTGCGGCATGTCGCTTGCTTGCTAGATTGTGAAACATGTGAACAATAGACGGACAACCCTCACTTTTGACGTGACAAGAACGCAATTATTTCTCAACTAGGTGCGCGAAGCTTAGTGTTCTTCACTCCTGGCATTCACATCCCAACCTTAAGATTTTGTACAGCCTAGCTAGAGAGACCAGGGTAGTAGGTTACGCGCATTTAGATTCTGCGGCAAACTAGTTGCATGCAAGCCTATTCAAATGCTTGAATGACCTTGGGGTGTGCTCATGAGTGAACAATGTAGAAGGCTTATCTAAAGAAACAAATGAAAAAATACTAGTAGATGTAGCCTACCAGTCGCATAAGATTCTGCGGCAAGCAGTCAGATCCCGGGCATCTCCAGCAGTTGTGAAGTGCATTTCTTCCTAGTAATCGTATCTTTAAAGGCTATTAACTATTAATTAATATTATCAATCAGTTTAGAAGATTTTTTAGTGGACATTTTATTGTCATTTGATACAAGCTAAAGCTATTGTTTCTAGATAGCTAATTTTACACGGTGTAAATATTATTCAACAAACAATGCAAGACCACCAGTTAACACAAACTTTAGCCAACAAACTTGTGGCTGTGATAGATAAATTTCAGATTTACTTGCACACACTTCAATTTTTATGTAGCACAACGTATTGTACCTACATGTTCACCTCTCAAAATTATGTTGTGCAATATTTAAACTATGTTGACCATTATGGTATGTGTGTGTATGTGTACTACGCAATTATACTGTGGGAACATAATTGCTCTTGTGACAAAATTTATATTGGTTTACAATAATTTGCAGTAATAAAACAAGTGAAAGTTATAATAATGTGTAGGCCTATGTCTTTTTATTTAAACACTTTCGTAACGTTTTGTACCCGACAACTGGGGATAGTGATACCTGGGCTGAAAGTCATTCACAGTAACAAAGTATGTAGTACGTAGTAGTAGTATTAGTGGCAAAAACTAAAAATACACGTTTTTGTGTATGTATGTAGTATTGTATGGTGGGTTGCTAGTTTGGTTAGTGTCTCTGCTTTCAATGCATCGAACCCGGTTCGATTCTCGCTATAGCCAGAAGTTAAGTTAAGTCCATCAGCTCTTGGGTTAGGAATTAGTCGACGCCAAACTGTGACTTTGGAGCCTTCTTAGCAACGAGGCACATACAGTGAAACCTCTATCCATAGTTTCTCAAACTACTGTTTTCCTGCATCTATAGTGTTTTTTATGCACTCCCATAATAAGCTTTATTGTTATTTTCAATTTGATCCATAGTTTTTCCGGATCCATAGTTTTTTTTCAAGTACTCCCCTGAAAAACGATGCATAGAGGTTTCACTGTAGTAATAAATTCAAGATTGTTCTGAATCGGCCTAGTCGATTCTGGCGTTGATCCGCAGGTGCACTGTCCAATGTCCATGCCACCGATTGCTATATTTCCTATCAAAACAATATCAATCTTTGGTTGGTTATCGCTAGAGGTCCGTGAAAGTTGTTTTATTTTGTAGTGAATTTTGTTTTTCAAATTGGAGATATCGGTGTTATTGGTTTAAACTTTAAAGCTCTATTTCGGCGGTTTTATCTATACGTATTTAGATTTGCCAATTTATATGCGTGTAATTATTTGTTCACGCCTCTCGTATTATTCTAGCCACATCAAACAAGTTTGAATGTACTTATAAACAAGACTGGTTTTAGAAACCTAAGACTAAATTCATAATTTTTTTCTGATAGTAATTTTATAACACCTTTTGTTGATTGAACAGTATATTGCATACAATTTTGAAAATTACACACTTAAATCACGATCACCCCAAAGAAAGGCCACTTTATGTTTGACGGATTCAATGGGAAACAAGAGTTGTAAATGGTAGAAACGTCAACGAGACGTCCACCTACGATTATGTCTATCATAAACTGGTCTTTACCCAAGACAACTCTCATTTTGTGTGTGACTAAAATGAATGCACCGCCGTAACCAGGGGTTGGTTTGGTCACCCGGGTAAAAATCTGGAGATGGACCATTTTGAATTGCTAATAGTCCACTCACCACAAACAAATTTTACTAAAAAAACATGCCTAAAACTCGTTAAAATATGCCAATCACACTCAAAGAATCGAAAAATTTCCAGGGCTGTGCGCCCCGGACCCGCATTAGCTGGGGGGCATCCCCCCCAGACCCGCCATAGTTGGATGTCACAATGACCCCCCCACCTGAAACTAAGTTGTTACACGCCTGAACGCCGAGAAGCGACGTGGGAATTGATCGACAAATCAAATCAAGTGCGAACTTCAACCATTGGTACGGAACGTCGGGGGTAGGGATCATCTGAACGTCGGTTGTACTGGATTGAGTTTTACTGCGAGTAACTTCAATAAAACTGCGGATTCTCAACTTGCTGTCGTTGACTGTGGAGAGGCGGACGTTGTTCTTCCCGAGTGTTGAGTATTGCACACGATTTCTAATCAGCCGAATTGTAGGCAAGGTTTCTGGTATTTCTATAAAGAAAACTATTTTGATCCAAAGTGATCGAAAAATTACAACAAAGATGTATTTGGTAAATTAGCTTTCAGTACTGAGTTAGGTAGGGCTATATTGATGTATATTCCTCTTCCTATGAAGAGAGGCTTACTGTATTGTCAGGTAACCACCTTGAAACAAGTGTTTCAATGCCCGGAAATGGTAACTGAACAACAAAAACACAGATGCTAGCTCAAAATCAGCAGAAGAACACTAAACTCCCATTAATAAAAATATATAGTAATTAATTAATTTGCAAATAATGCTGAAAAATAAACTTAAAAGTAAAAGCAAGGATTAAATGGATCAAGTCTACTAAATTATAACGATGAGAATGATTTCCATTCAGAATAGGTATATTGTAAGTAAATAATACATACAATTAATTAAAAGCCTACCTGCCTAAGGATTCGTTCTGATATAATATGCTAATTCCCACTGGGCTATCCCACCTGCCTATACATCAGCTGGTACCCTCCAAAATTTTATTATATATTTTATAAAAAAAAAAATGAATTGAATTTAATAAAGAAATCTGAGTTTTAAAGGATTTTAATTAAAGTAAAATTAATTTGTACTCATCATTTATCCGGTCAATTTGTGAATGGTTCGACGTAATCCTTATATCCTGTGCAAGCCGTCTCAATCAGCTGACAATGGAGGAACACTAGCTGTGCAGAAACAGCCACTCACTGAACCAACACTGAAGAGCTTCACCACGAGAACGTTCCATCCACAAACCACGCCTCGGAACAATGTTCTATTGTTCGCTTATACAGTTCCAAGATGTAAGGAATTACTAGTCCGAATTTCAGCAATGTAGATGAATTAAAATATGCAAATATGCACAGGTGACATATTACTTGTCACATAACAGTTCGGTCAAAAATATGCACAGACAGGAGAACACTCGAAGTTGAAAAACAATAGAATATGCAAATATGCATAGGTGACATATGACTTGTCACAACACAGTTCGGTTTAAAATATGCACAGGAGAACACTCCAAGTTGATAATTAATTAGAATATGCAGATGACACTCATTAATACGCCGATACTACTTTAAATGTCGGAAACTTAATCTCACACAAACGGTAAAATCACTTATAATTGACGACTTGATTACGGTATAAAAACAATCATATTACTCCCCCTCAAGGCCAGGGAGCCAATACAAAACCTAAACGCGCACCATGCTCTGGTTGACAATCCAGCTATCCTCCGTCACTTGAACTAATTAATAGCCTCCTCGGCTATCGATGGCTACACACCGCACCTTCGCCCGACTTCTACTACTACCGACCCCCCTGTTCTCTAGACTTTTATTAGGACTACCTGTCACATGACCAGCTTCACTCTCCTATGACAAAGTAGAGATCCTTCACCTTAGATCTTGCGTCCCCCTTACTGCTCACTACCCCCTTGGCCCATCATATCTGCTAAACTGGACCTCAAGTCGTACACACTAGTATATCCTTCTTCTAGAAGACTCTACCCCTCTTGTGGCGTGTTGGAGAACGCAAAAAGTCACGTATACCCTGGCGACAACTGTCTGACTAACGAATTACTGATGCGGAATAACGTCAATGCTATTCTGCTTGTGAGCAAAAAGATAGGCGAAAACTTAAGTCTTAAAACTCAAATTTCTTTATTATTACTGGATGAAAACGCTACAAATAAACTGTAATAATCTTTAGCATACAGTGTTCATACATTTGCCTACTTCAAAATTTGAAATTCGAGCCGTAAATGGCTTAATTGGGTTAATTAGCAATCAGTCAGTTTTATCCTAATTACAGAGTTAATTTCACAAAAATAATGATTGGCTTTGATAATTGATTGCTAACTGATACCATATAGATGTAGATACATTTGATATGTTGCATATTAATGAAGTTAATAAAATTAATTAGATGAATTTGCATATTATTATGCAAATATGGTCAATATTGGATCAAAAACAACTAGGGAGGCTTATTAACATTACAGTATGATAATACAGCCTAAATTGGATTGATTAATTGTTGGTTTTATGAGTAGTATCATTATTAGTTTTATCACTATTGATAAGTTGAGTTTCAAAGGAGTGATTACTCCGAAGGTCATTCCGACTTCTCAATTTTGGTGGGGCTTTTGTGAGTACCTAATGGTGTGTGTGAACTGGCTAGGGACCGTTATCAGCATAGTGCCTAGTTCACGCTTCGGTAGAACTGTATTTTCTTGATAAGGGATTTTCACCCTAGTGAGTTACTATATTTTCTCAATATTTCACCATTGGTTTAAGAAATGTGATCATTTTAATTATGTGATTCATCTCTTAGTATTTATTAGTATATTTTGATTGTTGATTTTGTTCATACAAATTGTGGTATATTTTGGGCGCGCAACGTGGAAGGCTGATTTGGCAGACTTTGTCAGGCAACGTGAGGTTTCGAGCATTTGTGTGTCGTGCCTAAGGTACGTTTTGCTACATTTTGGCGCAACAACGTGAGGCTTCGATCATTTGTATGTCGTGCCTAAGGTACGTTTTGCTACTAGGAAAACGCTAAAGTCCCGCCGCGTTGATGGATGAGCTTTTTAAAGTTTTTAGTTTGCGTGGGATATCTTTACTTTTTCAAGTGCTTTGTTTTGTTGCCTACGCATTGTTGGTGATTGCTGTCAAGTTTATATTGTTTCTTGTCAATTAGTATTATTTACCGTAAAAAACTTGTATTAAAAGCTTTATTTCTATGGATTCTGGCTAACTTTTCTTAACTATTTCTTTCAAGAGGTACTACATGACCATTACCTCAATGTCCATGTATAATATGAACGTTGTAGCCCCACCCGTTTGGTCAGAATTGGCCTAAATGGCACGAAAATATTGCACAAAAAATCAAAAAACTTTTATTAAAAGCTTTATTTCTATAGATTCTGGCTAACTTTTTCAACTTTTTCTTTCAAAATGTATTACATCACCATAACCTCAATGTCCATGTATAATATGAATGTTGTAGCCCCACCCGTTTGGTCAGAATTGACCCAAATGGCACGAAAATATTGCACAAAAATCGTAAAAGTACGATATTAATGAGAAATATTTCTTCGATTGTACCCAAAAACGTGGCAAGTCTAAGTTCAGAGATTTCGAAGGTCCTGTCAAATTTTCATCAAGATCGCATATGCCGTTTGCCCGGTAGAGAGCGAACAGACAAAAAAAAAAAAAACACCCGAGCTAAATTTTTTGGGGGGTCAGTGAAATTGAAGTCTTTGCTTCACTTGCTTTGCTCATCCAACAAGGTGCTAGGAACATTTGGTCCAAGACACAGCCCCTCAGAAATGATTTTGGAATTAGGATGGGTCTCACTGCAGGAACAAAGGGAAATTTCAAAATTATGTGGCATATTTAAATCATTAGCAGGAGAACCGGCCTGGGCAGACATTAATTAGTAATATGCAGCACATAAAGGGAGACACGATCATAGTCAAAAATTATTTTTACATAGGTAGCCTATAACACGGATGTTGGTAAACACTCATTTTTGGGGTCGCCAATTAAAAGTTGGAACGAGCTAGATAAAAGTGTAGGCCTACCTATTCAACCTTCTACCAACAAACATTGCAGCCGAGTTCAAACAGAGAATTATTTGTAATAATAGGTTACAAATATCTATGTAGGCCCTATTGAATTTACATAACTAATCTAGGCCAAGTAACTTTGTAGTATTTGTTAAAATAAATTTGTGTAGTCTACGGTTGGGAGTATAGGCATAATAATAATAATAATAATAATAATAATAATAATAATAATAATAATAGAAAGGGTAAGGTTACACAAGCAGAAGAGTTCCAGCAAGATAATGGAAATAGGATTGGAATAATGGACGATAACGATGTATACAAATATTTAGGATTCTCACAAGCTGCCAGAATTGAACATAAAGTTATGAAAGCAAAATTGATAGATACATACAAGAAACGACTAAAGTCTATCCTCAAGACGCAACTAAACGGTAAAAACAAGATCACAGCAATAAATACATATGCTGTACCAGTACTGACATATTCATTCGGAATCATTAAATGGACGCAGACAGACATACACGCGTTGGAAATATTAACTCGTACTACACTTACCAAACACAGAATACATCATCCTAAATCAGCAATAGAGAGATTGACACTTCCAAGAGAAAAAGGAGGACGGGGCCTAATTGATCTGAACAACTTATATTATAAACAAATATACATTTTAAGAAAATACTTTTTTACAAAGAGCAACCAATCCACACTGCATAGGGCTGTGGTGCTAGCTGACAAATCATTAACTCCACTCAATCTAGCAAACGAAAATGTCAATCTACAAGGGAAACTCATAACTGACGCTTCAAAAGAGTTACGTCTCTCAGAAAAGACCCTACACAAGAGACATTATGATGAACTACACAAAGGTCACGTAGATATTAAAGCATCAAATAGGTGGTTAAACAACGGGGAACTATTTGGAGAAACAGAAGGTTTTATGATGGCTATTCAAGACAGAGTGATTGCGACGAACAATTATAAAAAATACATATTACAAGATGCGACAGTAAACGATCAATGTAGAAAATGTAGTGCAAAGGGTGAAACAATCGAACACATCATATCCGGGTGCAAGTCACTATGTCAAACAGATTACCTCTACAGACATAACCAAGTAGCTAACATTATTCATCAAAACTAGCAATCAAGTACAACCTCATTGACACACACACACCTTACTACAAATACAAACCAGAGAAAGTACTAGATAGTAAAGATTACAAATTATATTACGACCGCACAGTTATAACAGACCAAACGATACATCACAACAGACCGGATTTAATAATAATTGACAAGAAGAAACAAGAAACTACCCTTATCGACGTTGCTATCCCAATGTGCCATAACGTCGAGACCACGTGGAAGAAAAAAATTGACAAGTATAGTGAACTTGCAATTGAGATCAAGAAGATGTGGAAACAGAAAAAGGTAAATACAATCCCATTCATTATATCAGCCAACGGCATCATACCGAAGAAGCTACATGAAAGCATTAAACAACTAGATCTTCAACAAAACGTATACATCGAGACTCAAAAGGCAGTAATACTCAACACGTGTAGAATAGTTCGTAAATTTCTAACTAAGAATGATACTTCGAGATTTCGAGACAGCTTCCATCCTGACATGGTTTTCGTGGTTTCCCATAGTCCGAAGAGCAAATGCTAGGATGGCGACGAGAAATCGGCCACGACCGTACACAGCAGAAAGAAAACATCATCTACAAACAATATTACAATTTATAATGACTTATTTTAGTTAGTAATAATGTATGTAATAGGTACACATGGAAGTACTTGACGTAAGTCGTACAACATGTTAGCTCCGGTTATAACCGAGTTTGTATGAAATACATCCAATAAAATAATAATAATAATTAATAACAACCATACTTACATACAAAGATGCGTTCCTGTCCCATAAGTCCATAAATGAACATTGATTCTAATAGTGGAATGACCAGAAAAATGTTTTTGCCGCGGTTCTTTTTTACATTAACAATTTATTTTATATTGATCCAATTAAATAAACTAGGAAAACGCTCAGTTGGACGCGTTGTTGAGCGAGCACCGGTACGTGCAACATGACCCGAGTACGACATTCCCATAAGGCCCACCACACAGTGTAGGCCTACCTGGATATTGACATTATTTGTACACTTTACTATTCCAACATCTTTGCATTGTACTAATTCACGTCATGCCTTCTAAAGTGTATCTTTGTATCTTCACTGCCTCCTTCATTTTCTAACATCATTTTTTGAATTATGATTAGCAATAAGTCTTTAAGGTCTTGACCGATTTAGCTGAAAATTTGGAAAATAGGAGAGAATGTTGTACTTATTGACCCTGCAAAATTTCATAACGATCGGTACAATTTTATTTTTTTATTTTTTTATTTATTTTTTATTTTTTATAACCAATGATCGGATTTTCTTCAAAAAACTATACAGCAACCCGCCTAGGTGGAATGTACATGTGTGCAAAATTTCAGATCGATCAGAGAAACGGTGCGACCTGTATCGAAGCAGTAACAGAAAAAAACAAAAACAGACATTCGAGCCATAAGAGTCAAGTGGAGACGCTCGCTACGCTCGCTCAATCACGAGACAGAGCTTTGAAAGATATGAGAAAGAATGCCAACGCTGGTAATCTTCCAAGATACAAATTATTGCAATGTAACGTTTTCTATTGGTCATTCATTATGGATTTGTTGGGGGCGGAGTTTCAAACCGATAAAATCAAGTCACCCGTCGATAAAACTATCACTTGTGACTCGGTGGGTAAGACTACCAAACCAAGTCACATTTGCTGGCAGGTGACATAGAATGAGTGACTTGTGAGACTCACTTCTCAACTCGTAACGAATGGGTTCAAGACCGGTACTCTTTCGGTTGGGGTCAGTCAACTGCGAAAATCATAGGTTAGGGTGAGGGGGGGGGGGGGGGGGGGGGCAAAGAGCGTATGTTTTACAATATTACCATTATTATTATTAAAACATAAGCGCTTCGCCCCCGACCCCCCTCAACCTATGCTTTCCCCCTAAAATCGCAGTGTTAAAAAGTTGGCTGACCCCAACCGAAAGAGTACCTCAAGACTTGGCCCCCTGCTCCATGCTTTAAATTATCAATATCAATTAACAAAATAGTGGGAAAGCAACTAGGCCTACACTAGTAGGTTAACTCAGTTGCAGTATTTGCCACCAGGTAGCAACTCCTTTTCTTGGAAACGCATAGGTTTAGAAAAGAATTTATTTCCGATACAAATTTAAATAAATAAATACATTGAACACTTGACCCTACTAATCTTCTGTAGGCCTAGAAAAGTAGGTACCTACCAGTGCCGTAAAGGAGACCCCCACCGCCCCCGCGAAGCGGGGGGGCCCGGCTCGCCAGAAGTATAGACCTTGTTTTAAATTGTAATCAAATTTCAAACTGTCCATTTTTGACATAAGAAAACATAACACATTTTTACTGAAATTAGGTTGTGTCTAGTTAATTTCCAAGTCCGCTGCGGGAAGCTTTTCTTTGTCACTCGTCCCTTGAGTGAAAAGAGTATAAATAGAAAAGGTATGATTAGTAGCCTGTGTCATAATATCTGCAGGCTGCACCTCTTGTTCAAACTTTTAAAGACATGCGGCAAATTTTTATTTCAGTCTTTTGCAACCAGCTAAACGTAAAATTAGGGTAAAACTCGATGGGCAGTATTCTATTTTTAGTCAAATTTAGATTTTCAAGTGTCAACAGGTAGGTGTAGAGATTAGTTTCAGTTCATAGTCTTCAAAACGTGCAGACGTGTAGTGTGGCTCTTGAAATATAAGACGTGATTTATAGCCGCGTGTTATAGTGTTAGTTCTTATTGGATGAGCGAAGCGAATACTTTTATTTCACTGACCCTCCCAAAAAATAAACTCTTTTTTTGTTTTTTTTCTGTCTGTTTGTTCGCACTCACCAGGCAAAGGGCATATGCGATCTTGATGAAAATTAGAGGGGACCTTCGAAATCTTTAAACTTAGACCTGCCACATTTTTGGGTACAATCGAAAAAATATTTCTCTTGATTAAATTGTACTTTAAAGATTTTTTCGATTTTAATGCGATATTTAGCTCGCGAACGAGCAAACGCCTACTCCGATCTTGATGAAACTTTTTGGGAACGTTCAAAATCACTGGATGCAGATGTTTTATGATTTTGGGACCAATCGAAGAAATATTTCTCTTGTTTCCGATTTCTAATGCAATAATTTCGTGATTTTTGGGTCGATTCTGACCAAACGGGTGGGGCTACAACGTTCATATTTTACATGGACATTAAAAGGTAATGGTGATGTAGTGCCTTTTGAAACAAAAAGTTGGAAAAGTTAGACAGAATCTGAGAATTTATTGAAATAAAGGTTTTAATGTAAGCGTTTTACAGGTGTAATTAACAAGTTATGGAAACTTCGTGAATCAGCCAACAATCACCCACATTGCGTACAAAAAGCATGTCTTTTGGCCTCGATACATTTTACATTCTATTGTTAATTGGTACTACCATAGCAATTAATACTACTGTATAAAAATTAACTAAAAACATTGTTGGATGAGCGTAGCGAGCGAAGCGAAGATTCCATTTCACTACACTGGAGAAAAAAATCCGGAATGTTTTTTTTTTTTCTTTTTTTTTCTGTATTATTGTGTGTTTGTCAGCACGATTCCGGCTAAACAGATACTCCAATTGCGATGAAATTTTATGGAAGCCTTTGAAATCTCTGAACTTAGAACTGCCACGTGTTTTAGAGCTATCGAAAATTATTTCTCATGAAAATCGCAATTTTACGATTTATTATTCGATTTTTAAAACATTTCTTCGACTTATAACACCTACATGCTTTATCCGATTTTAATGATTTTTTCACAGAACCATAATTTTATGAATTTAGATATTCTTGTAAAATTTTAACGCAATCGAAAAATTATTTCTTATGAAAATCGAAATTTTACGGGTTTTTCTTTTTTAAAACAATTCTTTGACTTATAACACCTACATGCTTTAACCAATAATTGTAATAATTTTTTCACAGAACCTTAATTTTATGAATTTATATATTCGTGTGAAATTTGAGCGCAATCGAATAATATTTTTTATATGAAAATCGCAACTTTACGATTTTTTTTTCTTTTTTAAACTTACGAATAATTACAAAAACTAAAAATTTAAAACTTTGTTTTTTATTTAATTTAATTAATTTTTAAAAAAAATTTCAACTTAGTACTAATTTTTTCACAGAACAACAGAAAATCCGCATAACACATGGCAGCTCAATGCACCAATTACGCTCATCCAACAACGCGGCGGGACTTAACCCGAGAGTAGTCGCGTGTGGTCTTTTAGACCGACTTTTTTTTTCAACAGTTGGTATTTGCACAGCGCGCATGCGTGGCTTGTCTAGTTCCGCCTACCTTCCCAAAATAGATTTGTGAAGCCAGTGTGCAATACGCGATTCAGTTTTCTGCAGAACTTCATCTCAGATGAGAGGTCCTGTTTGGTTGCTCGGTCTTTTCGACCGCTGCGCGACTACTAAGGGAGGCAAAAATATGCATACTCAATAACTATTATGAGACATGTATTTTGTTATTGTAGGTTGATTATTCTTCAACATACAGTGTTGGCATAATATTACTGTCTTGGTTTACTAATAATACGAACTACAGGGTGTTTCAAAACATATTTTTATACCTTTTTGTAGGTTTGCTACTTTTCTGTGTTTGATTGATTATTGATTGATTATTATTGATTATTGATTGACAATTGATTAATATAACCAGGTATGCTGTTACATATTATTATAAATTACCTTATATTCGTAATCAAAACGTCATCCTAACGTTATTAGCCCATAATAAATAATGCGGTCTAAAGGACCGCGCGCGACTACCAACGTTACAAACAGGGGCGCGACTACTCTCGGGTTTTAAGCGTTTTCCTAGTATAAAAATTATCTAAAAACTAGTCAACATTGGACCGAAATATTAAAAAAAAAGCTCATCCATCAATGCGACTAGAAAAGGCGTTCGCGAAGCGGCCTAGCAGTAACTCATTGCTCGTGGGTCGTGATAACGATAAATACATCAGATCTGTACATCAAAACCATCAATAATCACTTAATTTAGGCCTACTTTACTTTAGTCTAGCTTAATGTCTAGTAGAACAATATGGATTCATTCGTATTTGAGCTCAAAAATGGTTTATTTTGTTGTGTAATCGATTTGGCTCTTAACCCCCTATATAGGGGGACCGAAAACAATTCTTGCGGAGGGGCCCGGGCCATTTGCGTTACGGCCCTGGTACCTACTTCTTTGGTTGGGGCGGTCCAACTATCTTTAGGTGGCGTCACTCCTCGTTTCTTGAAATACTCCACCAACAAAACCTTTAACGTCGCTATTTTAAATATAAAGTAGGCCTACTTTCAACGCAAAAGGACTTTCGTTTGAAATCGCGACGTTAAAGGTTTTGAAGGTTAATTTTTTTTGTTGGTTGTTGTGTTGATAGTTGGACCGCCCCAACCGAAGAAGTACCGAAAAGTATGTATTATGATATATATGGTAGTGGGTTGATAGTAGGCTATATGGGGGTAGTAAGG
>JAMZAV010006374.1:0-37605 GCA_024449915.1 Sweltsa coloradensis
GCATTTATTCAAAATAAAAAGTGTCCTAAAAATATCTTCTGCAATAACAATTTTTCTTGACATCTTCTCAGCGAGTCAATGATTAGTAGGCCTATTTGGATTTGGATTTAAAACCAAGGGTTTGCAAAGAATGCATAAAATAAAATATAGTTGGGATTTGGAGGAATAAAATATAAATATGAGTTATAACGATGGTAGAGAGTTGTAGACTCACACGACCCGTAGATGAATTTTGAATGTTCTTTGAGTTGTTTCGTCTTGTCTTATTTCACCACCCATGTTGGTGGCTTCTTCAAGTCATTTGTGGCAAAACGAGCAGTGTCTCATCATCGACATGCCGCAACAACCCAAAAGAAAGATCATTCAAAACTGATGATTGTACTGAAAAGTGAAAAGAATGCAGTTAGTTGGCAATTAACTAATGATTGTGAAAAACCGGGGGGGGGGGGGGGGGGGAGATGACCACTGACTGATGGGATAGGTTGACAAGTATGAAATACATATTATCACAAAAGAAGATAATTTTAGATTTCTGGCAGCTGAGAATTTTATAGTACCGGTATTGCACATAGGTGTTAGCCCTTATAATTAATATGATTGCAGTTTGCACCTAAGTATGCAGTAATATGCATACAAACTATAACCCTATTAGCAGTTGTAGAGATGCAAGCTATTTGCAAAATATATTTTTTTAATGAAATGTGTAACTACAGTGGACTTATATTAAAGATTGGTCCGCAGATATAAGAAATTTCCTCCCCTCTTTACAACCACCACTTTTGTTGCACAGACAGAGTAGTACTAGCGTGTACTAGTCCCTTGACCCTTATTTTGATGAGCTCTAAGCATTTCAGTTTCATTACTTTTGCTTGGATAGATTTGTTTTCTTTTTATTGGATTGTTGTGTTTTATCTTTTAGAAGAAAATGTTGTTTTATCTTTATCTTTTAAAAGCTCGAAGGTGTTACTGGTTTCAAGTATTTATTCACTCAAATTAAAATTAATACAAATATGTTTTTAATGTAAAAATTTGATCATAATAATTATCAAAATTCAAAACTCATTTCCAACAACGTCAGATTAAATAAATAAATAAATTTGTATTTAGAGTCCACCCACTCAGTCATATAAAATTAAAATGAATAAATAAATTGTATTTAGAGTCTACTTACTCAGTTATATAACTGATTTTCAGTGGGGGACAGTAAATCAAAGCAACCAAGCCAACCCTGTAGGCCCCGACGCAATCGACGAGTGAGCGATAACCAACCAAAGATCGATATTTTAATAGGAAATATAGCAATCAGTGGTATGGTGGTATGGACAATGCGAACACCCGCGGGTCACGCCAGAATGAACAAAGCCGATTCAGAACAACTCTAAATTTATTTTGTGCTTCGTTGCCAGGACGGCTCCAAAGTCACCGTTTACAACTCCTAAGACAAGAACTGATGGACGTAAAGTAATGGTGGGTGAAACGCATTTAACCACGATTGCTCTAAGTAATTCGCAAGTTACAGTGCAGCCTCCATAGCCGACATCTTTGGTGTATTCGGCACCACGAAAATAAAAACAAAATAGGAATTCCTAAGTAAGAGAAAAATATGAAATTATTTTCATAAGGATCTTAAATGGAGCAAAATCATACTACCTTGAACAAAATGTACCCGGAGGTTGTGCCCCCAAAATCTAATGATGTACACAGTACACTACTTCTTAAAGCTTTCGACCTACCTATCAATTGCACTCCTGCAGTGGTGTCCACCGGCGTAACTAGGCATCGGTAACACGGGTAAATACCCGGGTAAAAATTCCCTAAATAACTAGCCTACAATACAATGATTACAATATTTCACCAGGACCAACCGCAAAAATGTCGCAAAAAATCAACCGGGGACTTTTTTTGTTTGTTCTCGACAACTCAAAAGCGAAGGGTTGGTGTCTGGAATATAGGATCGCACGTGGTGTGCAGGTGTCATGGGCGGGGGGTGGAGGGGGTTGATTGGTCAATGGTCAGTGCATGCCATTCATCTCAAACAAGCTCGATTCCTGGAAATACAGACACTCACTTGACAATATGGGGTTGACGACCGTTATTTTGCTCATTTTCGCTTCGTTTCAGTCTTGTCTTGACCTTAACAGTGTCGGAAGTCTAGCTACATTATGTAGAAGTTCAACAGTGAGTGTGTTTCATATCGAATTATTTCGTTTCCACGTATGTAAATTAAGTGACTGTTTTGTGAAATACTTTACGTGTGTGGGCTCATGGCTACGTATTGAAATACTACAGTTTGTGGATGTTCAATTTTAATTGTGTTGTTAGCGCAGTTTTTTCCCATTAGTAAGGTTACGTACAATCACGAGTGCTACAAACTAAACAATATAGTGATTAAAACAAGTAGGTCCTAACGACTTTTTTGCGCTTTTCGGTTTTTGTTAATATGTTAATGTGTGATTTGTGTCCACTTTTTTATAGTACATAAAAGATAAACATGAAGAGACAAAAAACTCAAAGTTTTCTAGACTCATTTGTTATTAAAAAATCATGTGCAAAGTTTACTAGTGATACAGTCTCAAAATAATCGCCACGATGAAACTCAAGATAGGACAACAAAAGTACAAGAACAAGGAGAAATCGCAAACAAACCGGAAATCTCGTTTGAATCTACATGTGTTCCTACGTTTATTCCTAATTCACACACTCTAAAACACATCACACACATCACACCACACACACACACTCTAAATCAGACTCAGAACGTCATCAGAACGTAAGTCAGACCATGCATTTTAATTCATAATCACTAACTATACATTTTTTTCATCAACAACATTTTTTAGTGTTCAAGGCAAGCATGGCTTATCTTGTACCTAATAGTAATATGTATATTTATTTGTAAGTACTTTAAATTATTTTTAACTATTTTCATTCAAAGTATACGTTTAGTTTGTTTTGATAATAACAATAAATTAAAGTTAAACTATAACTTATCCTAGATGAAATATTAATCTTCGCCTACTAAAGTTGTTAAAAATTAAAAATTATTTTCAAGGTTTGATTTTAACGATTTGTTAATTATTTGGTAAGTAAAAAGACTGACTATTTGTTTGTCCCAGAACCCCCTACTGACATCGAAGATTTGGGTGTTTTCTGTTTTTTGCACTACATAAACGAAATTATTTCACTTTTGCATTCAGTCCGGTAATTTATCTGAAACGCTCAAAAATCACTCTAAAAACCCAAATTTTCAAAAAATCGCCTGCGGCGCTGTAGTTGGGGGGCTCGCCCCCCCAGCCCCCCCGCTACTTCCTTGAAGCCCCTTCCACCGCATCTTACCCGGGTAATATTAGTACCCTAGTTACGCCCCTGGTGGTGTCATGCGAGTATACGGCGTAAACCAAAACGCAATACCATATACCTTTCAGTAAAACTAAAACGAAATACAAATCAGGGTATACGGTGCATACTCTCGTAGAAAAAATGAGGAAATCCAATGTCAAGTCAAAGCACATAATCTAATTTTACAATCTCACCATTCATCAGTAACAAATACAAACAACCATAACAAAAACTCATACAAAATTATTTAAAAACATGCCTAAAACTCTTTAAAATCCTTCAATCACATTCTTAGAATCAGAAAATTTTCCGGGGCTGTGTGTCCCGGACCCGCACTAGTTGGGTGGTGGGGGGGGGGAGTCTCCCAGACCCCCATTGTACCAGGATACATAGGTAATGTTTGTGGTTATAAAAATGTTTGCCCCCCCCCCCCAAAAAAAAAAAACAAGGGCTAGTTACGCCCTGCGACGAAGCCAACCCTGTAGTCCCCGACGCAATCGACGAGTGAGCGATAACCAACCAAACTTGACTGGTAGTGAATTCAACAGGGCTATATGTAGAACTTTTAAAGGCATTAAATCACAATGGATGAAGTTTTTTTTAATACAAGAAGGTGTACAAAAAATAAGAATGCCGGACATTTTGGCAACCTTGGATGAGGCCTATACCCTATACAACGGTTTGTTTTGACGCGCGCCTGGGGGCATGTGACGCGGGTGGATGAGGACCTGCTGAGCTGACCGAGCCGGCCGGGCGAGGGTAGACACTCGGTTAGAACATGCGTTGTATTTAAAGTAAGGGGTTGACATTCTGTGTGGATGGAGTGTTCGCAGATTTGTTCTAGCACAGTGACAGCTCAACAAGTGTTTTATGTACTAATTTAATTAATGTGATAGTGAATAGCATTACAAGGTTTGTCGAGATATGTGAAGAGTACGGATGGCTCAGTGACTTCAGTTAACAAACATGCCTATATAGTTGAAGTGTGGATTTTGTCTTCTTTTAGGTTCTAGTAGTTTTTAAAGTTAGTGATACGTGTGTCATACAAAGAAACGGCAAACATACCGAATAATTATTAGTTTTATAAATAATTAATGTGTGACGCGTGAGTGTTTAAATGTGGATGTATTGGACAACAAAATCAAAATCAGGTTTATGATACAGAAATGTGGTTTTCATATAATTCCGTGGGTTAAAATCGTGTTACAAATGTATAGGCCCTACACTGTTCTAATCCTTACAATGATAAAGAAATCATTAAAGTCGAATTACTTTTAGTCAAAGAGTCCACAGTACTCCCGTATGCGACTTGAAATCCTTTAGATATATCGTTGTTCTTTACACGTGGAGAGTAACAAAAACTGTTGCCTAGCAGTGTTGAGAGAATGAATGTTAATAATATGCTCGAAACCCATCATGGATAGTAATACAATCGAAATTAGCACGCAAATTTTTTATTTTTTCCGATTCGTGACAATATAAGCACTCTGTGTCGGTATCCATTGATGTACATTCATTACAACTACACCATTTAAGATCACCTTTCCTGCCACTAAACTGTTTTATCCAGGCTTCTTTTTCTTTATTTTTCTTTAGATTTTTCCTCCGTTTCACTTTCTGTGTATGAAGGCTCGAAAATGAAGGGAGCTAATCCTAACACCCTGTACATAGAACAAACACTTTTCAACTGACCCGTCCTGTGCCCGATGGTATTGAATGGGCGGGCAGTGAGCGGCCGCATTTACTCGAGTCGATCGGTAGCGAAGCTCTGTAGCCATCCAGCTACGTCACGGGTGGTGACGTCATGCACCATACAATTTCCCACAATATTGGTCGTACCATGTTTAAATATTGACCGATTTAATTCATTTTTTTTCTAAATTCTTAAAATAAATTTAGGTTTAACATAAGTAAGCAACAAGTCAATGTGATAGTATGGCTTTAAGTAGGGTCAACATGAACCTTCTTTTTCATACACCATACTGGCAAACCATATTTTGACAGCGTATGTACTAAACGGTGTGGCATTGGAGAGTTTTAGGATGTGTGCTACCGCGATTCTATTAGGGGTATATAAATTGTAATTATGCTTATTTCTTAACTAATACTATCGATTTAAATCAAGTTTTTCTTGTATTATTATTTTTATTATTATTTTATTACATATCAATATAATCATTGTATTTCACTTTTATCCTACCAGTTTCATAAATTTGTTTCTTATTACTTGACTGATATCAATTTAATGTATTTTGATTAATTTTTATCTTATCATTTCCGTCAAAAAACATGCTACCTTAAATGTAAGTTTGTTAGCTTAAGTTTAGTTTAATGGTTTAATTTTAGTTTTATTTACGATGTAGGACACAAATGTGGAAGAACTTCAGGTTCGCTTCCTGCATCCACTTCATATTGCTAAACTGATACTACATATTAATATTATGTAATGTTTACCTATGAATAAATAATAATAAATAAATAAAAGATCGATATTTTTTAATAGGAAATAAGCAATCAGTGGTATGGGCAGTGTGAACACCCGCGGATCAATGGCAGAATCAACAAGGCCGATTCTGAACAACTTTTAAATTTATTATGTGCTTCGTTGCTAGAACGACTACAAAGTCATCGTTTACAAATTACTAAGAGAAGAACTGATGGACTTTAGCCGGAATCGAACCCTGCTAACATTGGACATTGGATAACATTGGAAGCAGAGACGCTAACCACAAGACCAACGAGTCACACAATAGAGAAATAAAATCTTAGAATAAAATCACTTATCTTGTAAATCCCCGTAAAATCATTTTTGTTTAAAATCATATACCCCACCTTGGGCACAACATTTGCACAGCCTGACAATAACAAACAAAAATATTTTTTCAAAATCAAAACCATTATACATTCGCAGCCTATTTTTTAATTTATTATTTCTTGTAGGTTTAAATCACAATGGATCTAGCTGATTTTGCTAGCAGGTACACACACACACTGAATCACAGAATAAGCGCCGTTTGAGTTGAATTGTATCCTCAGTCGCTCCGCTCCCTCGTTTAAAAATGAATAAATAAATACCTAAAAACATAAAAATCACATGACCAACTATAATTGGATGAGCGTAGCGTTTGAAGCGAAGATTCCATTTCACTACACTGGAGGAAAAAATCCGGAATGTTTTTTTTTCCTTCTTTTTTTTCTGTGTATATTATTGTGTGTTTGTTAACACGATTCCGGCTAAACCGATACTCCAATTGCGATGAAATTTTATGAAGGCCTTCGAAATCTCTGAACTTAGAACTGCCACGTTTTTGAGCGCAATCGGAAAATTATTTCTCATGAAAATCGCAATTTTACGATTTTTTTCGATTTTTAAAAAAATTCTTCGACTAATAACACCTACATGCTTAATCCAATTTTAATGGTTTTTTCACAGAACCTTAATTTCATGAATTAAGATATTCGTGTGAAATTTGAGCGCAATCAAAGAATTATTTCTCATGAAAATCGAAATTTCACATTTTTTTCTTTTTTTTTAAACAATTCTTTGACTTATGAGTGACACCTTCATGCTTTATCCAATTGTAATGATTTTTTCACAGAACCTTAATTTTATGAATTAATATATTCGTGTAAAATTTGAGCGCAATCGAATAGTTAATATCTTGTGAAAATCGCAATTTTACGATTTTTTTCTTTTTTAAAATTACGATTTATAAAAAAAATAAGAAAATACAGTAAATTTTTTATTTTATTTTATTTTATTAAAAAAAATCTTTGACTTAGTAATAATTTTTTCACAGAACAACAGAAAATCCGCATAACACGTGGCAGCTCAATGCACCAATTACGCTCATCCAACAACGCGGCGGGACTTGAACGTTTTCCTAGTAGGAAGTATTCGATAGCAGCCATCGTGAAGTAATGAATGTCAGTACAAAGCCTGTTAAAACTATAGTTCTTTTTTTGTCTCATTTAATGGGTTTATCAAGGCATGCAATGGGACTCCCCATGTCGAATTTTTGCAGGCGCGTTGGAAATTGCGATTTCCATGAGAAATAACTTTTTCGATTATGCTCAAATTTCACACAGATATATTAATTCATAAAATTAAGGTTCTGTGAAAAACTTATTTCAATCGGATAAAGCATGTGGGTGTTATAAGTCGAAGAAATTTTAAAAATAAAATAAAATTGTAAAATTGCGATGTTCATGAGAAATAATTTTTCGATTCTGCTCAAATTACACACGAATATATTAATTCATAAAATTAAGGTTCTATAAAAATATAATTCAATCGGATAAAGCATGTAGGTGTTATAGTCGAAGAATTTTATTTTAAATCTAAAAAAAACGTAAAATTGTGATTTTTATGAGAAATAATTTTTGATTGCGCTCAAGAACGTGGCAGTTCTAAGTTCAGAGATTTCGAAGGCCTCCAAAAAATTTCATCGCAATTGGTGTATCGGTTTAGCCAGAATCGTGTTAACAAACACACAAAAATACAGGAAAAAAAGAAAGAAAAAAAAACATTCCGGATTTTTTTCTCCAGTGTAGTGAAATGGAATCTTCGCTTCGCTCGCTACGCCCATCCAATTAAAAAACAATACATCTAAACATTCACCAGACGGATTTTATAATTTTTGTTTTGTTTGATAAATATGATTTTTTCCTTTGCATTGTTGGAAAATGTATGTTTTTTGTAACAAATCTATATTTCCCATATTTTTGGATGAGCGTAGCGAGCGAAGCGAAGATTCCATTTCACTACACTGGAGAAAAAAATCCGGAATGTTTTTTTTTTTTTTCTTCTTTCTTTCTTTCTGTATTTTTGTCTGTCTGTTAACACGATTCCGGCTAAACCGATACTCCGATTGCGATGAAATTTTATGGAGGCCTTCGAAATCTCTGAACTAAGAACTGCCACGTTTTTGAGCGCAATCGAAAAATTATTTCTCATGAAAATCGCAATTTTACGATTTTTTTCGATTTTTAAAAAATTTCTTCGACTTATAACTCCTACATGCTTTATCCGATTGTAATGATTTTTTCACAGAACCTTAATTTTATGAATTGATATATTCGTGTGAAATTTGAGCGTAATCAAATAATTATTTCTCATGAAAATTTCAACATTACGATTTTTCCTTTTTTAAAATTACGATTAATTAAAAAAAAATAAGTTAATTTTTTATTTAATTTGATTTAATTTAAAAAAAATTTCAACAAAGTTCTGATTTTTTCACAGAACAACAGAAAATCCGCAAAACACATGGCAGCTCAATTCACCAATTACGCTCATCCAACAACGCGGCGGGACTTAAGCGTTTTCCTAGTAATTACAAAACTATAAATCTAATCAAAAAAGAGTCTGGCAAATTTGTCAGAATAAGATTTGTGAGCATATTATTTGGATGAGCGGAGCGAAGATTCCATTTCACTACACTGGAGAAAAAAATCCGGAATGTTTTTTTTTTCTGTATTTTTGTCTGTTTGTTAACACGATTCCGGCTAAACCGATACTCCGATTGCGATGAAATTTTATGGAGGTCTTCGAAATCTCTGAACTTAGAACTGCCACGTTTTTGAGCACAATCGGAAAATTATTTCTCATCAAAATCGCAATTTTACGATTTTTTTCGATTTTTTAAAAATTTCTTCGACTTATAACACCTACATGCTTTATCCGATTTTGATGATTTTTTCACAGAACCATAATTTTATGAATTAAGATATTCTTGTAAAATTTGAGCGCAATCGAAAAATTATTTCTTATAAAAATCGAAATTTTACGTGTTTTTTCTTTTTTAAAACAATTCTTTGACTTTTTACACCAATATGCTTTATCCGATTGTAATGATTTTTTCACAGAACCTTAATCTTATGAATTAATATATTCTTGTGAAATTTGAGCACAATCGAATAACTATTTCTTATGAAAATCGAAATCTTACGATTTTTTTCTTTTTTAAAATTACGATTAATTAAAAAAATTAAAGATAAAAGTTTATTTTTTATTTAATTTATATTAATTTAAAAAAAATCTTCAACTGAGTAATGATTTTTTCACAGAACAACAGAAAATCCATATAACACATGGTAGCTCAATGCACCAATTACGCTCATCCAACAACGCGGCGGGACTTAAGCGTTTTCCTAGTTTTAAAAGGAAATTATCCATTATCCTAAAAACTGCAGAAGTAGGAAAAAATGTTAGAAAATGTGCTAGAACTAGGAAGCTTCGCAAACGCTTTTTCATGCGCGTTGTTGGATATGAGCATAATTTTTTAAAAACGAAATAAGCGAAAAAAAAGAGATTTTCATGAGAAATAGTTTTTTGATGACGCTCAAATTTCACATGAATATATCAATTCATAAAATTATGGTTCTGTAAAAAAATCATTACAATCGGACAAAGCATGTAGGTGTATAAAATATATAGAAGTCGAAGAAATTAAAAAAAAAAAAAAAAAACGTAAAATTGCGATTTTTATGAGAAATAATTTTCCGATTGCGCTCAAAAGCGTGGCAGTTCAAAATTCAGAGATTTCAAAGGCCTCCAGAAAAATTCATCGCAATCGGAGTATTGATTTAGGCGGAATCGTGTTAACAACCAGACAAAAATACAAAAAAAAGAAGAAAAAAAACATTCCGATTTTTTTCTCCAGTGTAGTGAAATGGAATCTTCGCTTCGCTCACTACGCTCGCTACGCTCGCTACGCTCATCCAATAAAAGTTTTGAGATAATTGCATTTAAAGTTTATTTATGTTGTTTTTTTTGGTAAATTTGAGTGTAACATAGCCTAAAGGTTCAGCTTATTTATTTTACATGAATTCACTGGGCCTTTATAACCTGTAAATTTAGGCTTCTTTGAAATTGACTAAAGTTACGGATAACACCAGCCCTAGATTAGGCCTAATATCAGTACCGGTAAGGCATTTTCCCATGCAAAATATAGCATGCAGTGCTCAAGAAAAAAATCATTTAATGCTTTTAGCATTATATCAGCATAAAATAAATTTATGTAATCAATAAATAAAAAATTAAACTTAAGAAACAAAACAGTAAATAATGAAAAATTGCTGGTTTTTTATACATTTTCATTAAAATAACCCCTTAAACAATTACGCTCATCCAACAACGCGCCTGAAAAAGCGTTTGCGAAGCTTCCTAGTTATTTTTCATATTATTATGTACCATCATGAAAAATTTCTTGCTGATAACTCATTTGGTGCCTTCATGGTGAATGCTGGAAATCAAGGTAAAAGTAATATAAACTATTAGGGATGGGGGTTGAAGAAATGTGGTTTAGGAAATGAGAATAACCCGATTGGGTTAAAACACATTAAAACATAATTTTAATAACTAATCCGAATAAAAATTCAATTTTAGGTTGGAGCTATGAATTATTCCAAATTTAGGGGGTGTTGGGGGTGGAATATCGCTTGCCTCTCGGCAGATTATTTTTCATATTATTATGTACCATGCCAAATTTCATGATAACTCATTAGGTCCCTTCATGGTGAATGCTGGAAATCAAGGTAAAAATAATATAAACTATTAGGGATGGGGGTTGACAAAATGTGGTTTATAATATGAGAATAGGCCGATTGGGTTAAAACACAACATAATTTTAGTAACTAATTTGAATAACTAGGAAGCTTCGCAAACACTTTTTCAGGCGCGTTGCTGGATGAGCGTAATTTTTTAAAAATGAAAAAAGAAAAAATAGAGATTTCCATGAGAAATATTTTTCCAATAAGGCTCAAATTTCACACGAATATATAAATTCATGAAGTTAGGGTTCTGTGAAAAAATCATTACAATCGGATAAATCTTGTAGGTGTTATAAGCCGAATAAATTTTAAAAATAGAAAAAAATCGTAAAATTGCGATTTCCATGAGAAATAATGTTTCGATTACGATCAAATTTCACACGAATATATCAATTCATAAAATTAAGGTTCTGTGAAAAAATCATTACAATCGGACGAAGCATGTAGGTGTTATTCATCGAAGAATTTTTTTTTAAATAAAAAAAAAAGTAAAATTGCAATTTCTATGAGAAATAATTTTCCAAGTGCGCTCAAAAACGTGGCAGTTCTAAGTTCAGAGATTTGGAAGGCCTCCATTAAATTTCATCGCAATCGGAGTATCGGTTTAGCCGGAATCGTGTTAAAGAACAGACAAAAATACTAAAAGAAAGAAAAAAAAAGAAAAAAAAAACATTCCGGATTTTTTTCTCCAGTGTAGTGAAATGGAATCTTCGCTTCGCTTGCTACGCTCATCCAAAAATTCAATTTTGGGTTCGAGCTATGAATTATTCCAATTTCAGGGATGATTTAGGGGGTGTTGGGGTGGAATATTGCTTGTCTCTCGGCGGAAGTATGAGTCTGAGGTACATCTAAGTGTGGTCCAAGTTTCATAGTTCTTAGATGTACCGTTTTTTCTGTAGGCTCTTATTCCTCTCTCCGTCAGAATCCTCAGCCAGTTAGCCAGTAGACCCACACCAGCCAGCCGGAAGGTTTTCGGTCGATTTTTAGCACTTTTTTTTAAACACAGAACGGGTTATCGGATCGTGCTGATTTTTTTTTGGTATATCATTGACCACATATCAGGTCATATACCGAGTTTCAAGATTGTAAATCTTTCGGGACGGCGTGTGCAGATAGCTGAACACCCCCAAAACGGGTAGGAGTAAACAGGGTCGAGTTATCATCGCGCATCGCCTACTAGCAGTCGCGTGCGCTTGGCTGCGGGCAAACGACCATCGCTCTAGATCATAATTTATAGTTTTACTGTTCTCTGCATTTCATGTATTCATGAAATTCATGAAATTGGTATGGCGGTAAGTTCAGATGATAAATTAGAAATGTTTGTTAAAGTAACCGTGGAAACTCTAAAAGAGCAAGCACCCCCCTTGAAATTAAGAGCTAAAGGAAAACCAGTCCCATGGTTAACAGCAGAGTAGGAAATCCATGCATAGGAAAGACCACTTGCGCAAAGAATTCAGAATTTCGAGGAGGCAGTCTACGTAGGAGGAAATACAAGAAAGTTAGAAATAAGGTAAATAATCAGATTCGTTTTTCTAAGCGTGAGCATTTTAAGTCTTCTTTTGATAATGATATTTCTTCAAAATCTTTATGGTCAGTTTATAATAAGTTGACAGGTAACAAAGTGAAAAAAGAGTGTAGCATAGCCTCATTGACAGAGAATGGAGTATCCTACAACGTCTAATCCTGACATTTGCTGTTTGTTACAGAAAAGTTTTGTTGTGAACGATGTAGATTTTTCCAGTGAAATTGGTAAGTTTAAAGATTTAAATAGAAAAGAAGCAGATGATCTCCCGCATGTAAAGGTAACTAATGAAGAAGTCATTTCAGCAATTAAACGCCTTAAAATTAAAAGCTCGACAACACTTCAAGAGATTCCATGCATAGTCAATGATAGTATTCAAGAAATGCGCATCAATAGTCGGATTATTGGCGTATCTAATTTCCCATTTCTTTCTTGTAGGTGATTTCCCAACACAGCTGAAATTGGCAAGGGTAACACCTATTTATAAGGGTAAAGGTAAAAAGAGTGATAGGAATTCTTATCGACCTATATCAACTCTTCCAATTGTAGGGAAAATTATTGAAAATATTTTGCACATGAGGTTATTACATGAAGTGGATGCATCTGAAGGTTTTAAGTAAAAAAACCAACATGGTTTTGGGAAAAGGTAGATCAACCAAATTGCCCTTCTACCCTTTACAGATTTTATCTTTAAAGGGATTGACACCCCGGAAATGGTAATTTTGGGAAGCTGGTTTTGTTGATCTTTAGGGAAACATTTGATTTAAAGTGCCCCCTTTTTTTCTTATTTCTTTTTACTTTTTAAAAAAAAAAATTTTTTATAAATCTTGAAAAAATATAGTTAAAAAGATTAAATTTTATTTTGTGGGGGACCAAAAGGATCCATATTAAGGCCCCCTTTTTTATTTTTTTCTTTACATAGATGAATTTTCTACTAAAATTGGGGGGAAATAAAATTAAAATTTTATATCCCTATGACTTGGTCTTTTTTTTAGAAGGTGTGGATGTTGAAGAGTTTGGGTAAGACATTTTCAAAAAGTTTTAAATGGGGAAAGGATGAGGGGTTTTAAAATTCAGGAACTTGATATTTATAGTAAAAAAAATTTTTAAAGATTTTAATAAGGCTAATAAATAGAAGCATGAATGTTTATTTTTTTGGGGACGTTGAAATTTGTAATGGGGTTAAGGCTAAAATTTTTAAAAGTACGTAATGGAAATTTTAAAAATCTTGGAGTTTTTTTTTGATTGTAATTTTTAAATTTTTAAGGGAAAAAAATTTTGAATATGTATGTAAAAAGTTCATCAGCAAAGGGAATTTTAAGTAGAATGAAGAGGTTTGTAACAGGGAGAAGTTGAGGTTCCTTTTAGATTCTTATAAATTTCCCCCTAAATTTATTATTGTTTAGTGGGTTTTGGGGAGTAAAAACCCTTTTACCGGGGAAAATTTTTGTACTTCAGAAAAGATTTCCATTGGGTTTTATTCAATTCCTTTGACCAAAATTTTTCAATCGGGTTGGGTTCACATTGAGGTAAAAATGAAATTTTAGCGGGACTGGTTAAAAAACATACCCAAAAAATTGAAAAGGATGTATTCCCGGTATTTTTAAACCCAAAAATTTTTCAATTTGTTGATCGTGATAGAAATTCTAAATTTTAATGAAAATCTTTGAAAATTCCTAAATTAATTTCTGAAACATTTAAGGAAAAATATTTTTTGGGACAAAGGGGCTCCTTTTGGGGGTTCCCAATTTTTTTAGATATTAGAACCCTTTTTCTGAAACTAGGAATAGGACAAAATTTAAAATAAAAATTTAAGCAAAAAATAAAATAATCGAAGAACAAAGGAAAAATTGATTTTTACTATAAAATTTGTGGGGCATTGGCTCCCGTGTTTAGGGGAAAAGTTTAAATTTTTCCCTTCCCAAAATGTTCTTATTTATTTTGCTTTCTTTTGTTTGTTCAAATTTTTGCTTTTTATTTTTTATGTATTCAATGTTTTTCAAATTTAATTTTTTTTTTTGCCCAGTTGTCTGGTTGCCGCCCCTGGTGGAACTTTTCAAATTGAACTTTGGGGTCCTGTATCATTTTCTATGATCTTTTTTGGGCTTTAACATTTTTAAAAAAATTTATATCTTTATATTTAAATTTATTTAGAGGGCCCAAAATCTTTTGGGACTAAATTGTTTTTTTCTTTTTTAAAGTTTTTTTTTTTATTTTTTTTTTTTCTTTCTTTTTTGTTTTTCCTTTTTTTTTTCTTTTTTTTTTCTTTTTTTTTTCAAATTCCCCCCCCCCCTTTTTTTTTTTCGTTCATTCCTTTTAATTGCAAATTTTTAAAATCCCTTTTTTTTTGTTTATCAAATTTGTTTGAGTATTTTAAAGCCCTTGTTGTAATTTACATTTCAAAGTTCATTTTTTGTGGGGCTTCATCTAAAGTAAATTGATTTATTAAGTTGTCCCCCCTTTTTAAAAACAAATTTTTTAAAAAGAATTGGGTAGACTTTTAAAAAAAAAAATTTTTAAAATTAAATTTAAATTAAAAAAATGAACCCTTTAATGTAAAAACTGTAAATGCTCTTGCAAAAAGGGGGTACTTGGCAAAACCCCATTTTTTTTTTATTTCTTATTATTTTTTATATTTATTTTATTTTATTATTTTTTTATTATAAAAAAAGGGTTTTTTAAAAAGCATAAGCCCCCACCCAAAGGACTAGTTAAATTTTTTCAAAACGTTGTCAAAAAAATTTACCCTGACTGGGGGGTTTTGAAAACCCCAATTTAATTAAATTTTTTGTCAAAATTTAAATTTTTTTTACGTTTATTTGATAATCAATCAAAATTTGGCCTATATTTTTTTTGCATTTTCCCAGGAGGGGTTTCCGAAAATTTTTCGAGTGCTTTATTTTTGGTTAAATTCTGATTTCCTCAAAAAGGGGGGTTAAAATTTCCCCCTAAAACGACGTCTAATTTACGAAGCGCGGGTGTTGGGGTTTTGGGGGGGGACCCACAAAGGTGCCGGCTGCGTTGAGGGTTAATAAAGGGGGCCCTTTTTACCCCAAAAAATTTTTTACCACAAAAATCTTTTGGCCCTAATAATTAGGCCTTTCCTTAAAAAGGGAAATTTTCAAATTTAGATCTTGTTAAATGATTTTACACGAAATTTTTTTAAATTTTTTTTGGCGAAACTTTTGAAAAAATTTTTGTTTTGGTAAAATTTTTTGGAAACTTGCTTTAAATTGCTTCTTTTTTATTTTTCCCCAAAAGATTCTAAGATCTAAAAAATCTAAAAAAAGGCCCCTTTTTTGCTTCCAAAAACCCCCCGCCCTTGGGAACAGCATATTTTGACCGAACCCTTGCCCAAATTACAAAAAAAAAATAAGAGGGTTTCAGAAAAAGGGAGTCCCAGTACGTCAATAATGGCGAGTTTTTTTTTGGGTCAAAATCCTCCAAGGTCCCCAGGGGATAAAATCACCCCGGTTTTTTTCTTATGGGAGATTTTGCCGATGGGAAACTAGCTCGAAAAATCCAAATTCAAACCCTTATTTTCGGGTTTAGGTGGAAACCAAAAATTTTTCCCGTTAATTCTCTAAATTTTATTTAAAAAAAATAGGGTTTGCTTGGGAATTTAAAAAATAAATTTTTTTAGTTTTTGCGGGGAATACCCCCTTTTAAGTAAATCACGGAAAAAAGATGCCTTAACCCCAGAGTTTGGGGTCTTTTTTGAAAGGGTTTTGGGTTCTTGGAAAACTTTTTGGTTTCAGGGTTTTTTTAAGCTTTTTTTGTGATAGTCGTTTTTTTCATTTGCGATTTTTAAATACCGGGATCTGTTTTTTCAAAGTCCGATATTTTTTAGGCACGGATTTGTGAGTAAAAGGTGGGAAAAATTTCACTCATTGCCCCAAATTAATTCCCCAAAAAACTGGGGAAACTATTTTTAAAAAATGGGTTTTAAATTTTCTATCAGATGTCCTAGCCCTTTCTTTATGAAAAACCCAAAGAAAACTTTTCTGGAAAGAGCAAGTGGGGTATAAAAAAACAGCCATGTGCCATTCCCTGGCCATGAATAATTAGTACGAAGAAGAACATTTGGACTCAAAGTCACAGCTGCATGGTCAGGGTCGGGGTATTTGCACAGATTTGCCTTAGCACAGAAACGCCGTTACGCAGAAAATTCGGCAAACACGACAGTATGTGTCTTTAGACCGAAATTCGGTGTAACGGCCCATCCGGATGGGCCGTTACACAGAAACAAGTACTTTAAAACCAGCAAACTGCATGGTCTAAGTTAATGGGGCTGTAAAAGCTTCCCCTAGAAGCACCAGTGCCTAGTAGAGACCTAATAATCTGGTCGAAGGTTGTTTCTAGCAAATGATTTGATGTGAAATGCCTGGACGCGCCGGCGCGCCTTGTTTATGCCGACTTCAATTCTCCCATGTCTAGTGGGTTGCTTATAGGGCAAACTATGTTGGGTAGTAGAAAATGTCCAGTTAAGCACTTTTTGTAACATCGTTTAGTTGACAACCAAGAGGGTAAACTTATTATTTACTAAAATTAAAAATTAAAAAATAATGTAATTCGGTCTCAAGACACAGACTGTGATTCGGTGTAACGGCCCATCCGGATGGGCCGTTACACCGAATTTCGGTCTAAAGACATATACTGTAATTCGGTGTAACGGCCCATCGGATGGGCCGTTACACCGAATTTCGGTCTAAAGACATATACTGTAATTCGGTCTTAAGTTAGAAGTTTTTGCAGAATTTTCTGCGTAACGGCGATTCGGTGCTACGGCAATTCGGTGTAAAGACCCACACGGTCGTACTACTTAACTGTTTGGTTATTTTCGGTGTAACGGCCTACTCGGTAACTTTTAATATTAGTTTCGGTGTAACGGCGTTTCTGTGCTAAGGCGTTTCTGTGCTAAGGCCCATACTGAGTGCGCCTGTGGACCGAAATAAATGAATAGTATAGATATTTTCGGTGTAACGGCGTTTCGGTGCAAAGGCCCACACGGTTTTCAGTTTTAAAGTAAAAACTTAGAAAAATGTTCTTTTATTTTCGGTGTAACGGCGTTTCTGTGCTAAGGCATTTCTGTGCAAATACCCCGACCCGCATGGTCAGTTTTTAGCTTGTCTAAAAAAAAAAAAAAAATGCGTAAAACAGAAACTTGGGATATTTACAACCGAGTTATTGTTGTCTTGTAGTTGTTTCTAACTCATCACATTACACAGGTCTCTGATTCTAGCCATATTTTTATACAAACAAAATCTTTAGACTTTATTTAGACCTCTTATTACATTACTCTTATGAATAATTCTATTTCCATGTATGATTTACCCCAAAGCACCCTTATAAATATTAAATACTCATATTGATGTATAAATGAGAGATTATTTTGAAAATTTTCCAATAAATTCCCATTTTGGGGAATATTCCCCAAAAAATAAATGTCGGGAATTTTCACATCATTAGACGAGATGAATATTATTCGAAGCTAGTTTGTAATGCTAGAGCAGAGAAATGATAAGATAGGCCTAAAACACGCTTGCACTACGGAATGAAGTGAAGCGATGCTGAACTAGCATGAGATGGGGATACAAGTATAGATTGACCTTGAGCATCGTACTACAAGTATCGATTGTGGCGAGGTGAGATTGTGCAATCGGCTGCGGCAAATAAAGCCGCCCAGCAACACACGCACACCATGCAGGTTGCCTACACTGCATGGGCAATGCGTTGCGCTTCGGACGTGTTGTAGATCTCGCAGTGGAGAGACGAAAGATAAAGGTAAAGGACAGAAAAACAGAAAGGTAAAACTTGGCAAAGTTCCCATTAAGAGCGGGAAGCTTTTTGTGCATCGTGTCGTAAGTAAGCATGATTTTTTTCCTTTGTTGTTAACGGACAATTGTGCATCAATCTTAAAAGCGTTCAAAGTTTCATGGCTGCCCTCATGATTGCTGGATTAAAATTATGAAAAATGATCTGGGGTCCCTTTCAATGCACAATTACATGGTATTGGTTTATAACAGGAGGTATGGACATAGAAAATAAAGATACTTGGAATAGACACACATTCCTTATTGCTAAGACTTTGTTTAATTGAACAAATTAAAGAAAATCGTTCAATCATTAGAATTGAGTTTTATACTTTAGGAGAAGTTAACATTTACTCTCCTAAAACATAAATAAGTCGTAATAAATGTACACAAAATAGAAATTATGTATCTACACACGTACAACATCCAGGACTATTAGACAAACAATCTAAAGTTTGACAGCCATATAATACCAGTAGGTACCTAACTAAATGGCTTTAGATTTTGATGAAAGAGTACCCATGTGTTTGGTTGTGTTACTGATGTCCATGAGCTCTCTGTACTCCCTCAACAATGTCTTGTTTTTGTTTCAACAATTCTAAATGTGATTGGATCGCCAGTTCCAGCATACTTTTCTTTTGGGAATCGAGCTCAATGTAAGACTTGACAAATGCTATGTCATCAGAATGTTCAGCATTTGCAGACTTAGCATCAGGATTTACACTGTGATATAGTTGGACGAGAGAGACAGCTTCATCAATTCTGAAACCAGGAAAACAAGGTTTTCATACAATATTGCCATTAGAACAAACTCCAAGATATACTGAAACATTATTTTGTTGTATAGATGATTTTGTTACAATGATCAGGTTCTATCACATAAAATTAGATTCATTTTAGGAATCACAAAATTACAGTTTGTTAAATTAGTTCTCGTTTTAACGTTTTTTTTAGATACGTCTACATAGTACACAATGTCTTTGGAACATGAACAATGGAATTTCAGGCTAAATAGTACCGTAGTTGCACAGTACGGTACATAATCTCTGTTGGTATGGTAGTGTGAACATAATGAGTTATAGTGGTAGGGATACTTGTACTTGTAGTAAGAAAAAGTGATTTTAACCAGGCATAGGCCTAGGTAACCTAGGTCTATTTAAAATGAGTTGAAACACAGGATGCGGGTATATAATAATAATAAAATATGTCAAAATAAGTTAATCTATGAAACACGTTATACCTATCGAAGTGAATAACGTCGAGAAGAAGATTATCGATGCATTTATTCCACGCAAGATGGAATGCAAGAGGACCAAAATGTCTGGTGGAACGAAGAGCTTCGTACTTCCGAGTGCTGTCAACGTGATCGTAAGTTTTCGTGACGATACTAATGTACTCGGGGTCGTTTGGCTCAAATTGAACACATGCACGATCCAAAATGAACTCGTACTCTTCCTCCTCCATTAGTCTCTGAAAAGCAAAATATTTTACCATTAAATTAATAATTAATAAATCACAATTTTTTTATTTTTATTTTCATTATTAGGGCCTATTAAATTGTGGTCATTATTTTCATTAAATTCCTTGTTCATAGGGATTGATTGGTACTGGTAGGGGTTTCTGGAGATTGTTATTTCCCTTACAAAATTAAGTAAAGATGTAATGTAATCTGTATTGGAAAGGAACTGAACTTTTTAGTTCCGGTGCTTTAAGGGGAATCTATCACCAAACCGAGTGGAAAATAACTAACTGTGCTGTTGATCTGTCGCTGGATACTCTGCTGTTTGTAACACAGATGCTTACACAGCTTACCAAAGTTCAGGGTTTTGCCTGCCGAATGTGCGGCATAAAAACTAGGAACTGACGTGTAGGCCTATTTGCTGAAAGTGTTGGGTGGGAAGTTTGAAACGAGTGAGGACGCAACTGCAACACTTGGTTGCAACCAGCCCTTGATAGTTAGTAGGATTGTGCGGTGTTCTTTGAACAGTACAATGACATCATTGCATATAATAGTGTTGGTTGTGAGAGAATGCTAGGTTAGTGTTTGTGGTTGGGGAAAGAAGAAAGGAGACCAACAGCTTACCTTAAACAAGTGGGCAGCTGCGTGAAGTGGCTGGTTAACATAAATATTTACAAAACAAGATACACAATGTCGTACGTTTCGGCCAACGCGGCCTTGGTCACCGACCGTTTAGAGTTCTTCTCTAAAGGTAAATATTAGTGATGTCAAACGATATAAAATTTCATATCGATAATCGCGCTGAAATAAATTTAATATCGCGATTAATCGCGATAATATCGTGGACAAAAAATATCGCGCCGATATAGTCGCTTCAGTCATATCACGAATATCGGCGTATATAAAACACGTTTCTCGCAGTGCGTCTATTTGAATTGCGCGCCTTCACTGTACTAGCGTGGCTATTGGTTGGCGGAGCGGCCAACCGGCCACTCGATCGATACCCCTACCACGAGACAGAGTGTCGAGAAGAGGCTAGCTTCGAGCGGTCGGCGGGGGGCGGGCCCATCGAGGGCGGGCCCGTCGTTGCTAGGCAACAGCCAGCTGACGCCTGCCATTGCGCAATGCGCAGTAGAGAAGTTTACGTGATTGGGGCGATGCAACAACACGTGATAACTGAAGAATCAACACATCCGTTGGCGCTAAATTCAATTTGAAGCAGCAGATGCCCGATAAAATCGCGATTATCGCCAGGAATTAATATCGTACGATAATCGCGATGCAGCAACTCATATCGCGATAATATCGATAATCGATATTATCGATAATTATCGATATGCGATTATCGTTGACATCCCTAGTAAATATTTATGTTAACCAGCTAGTTTCACGCAGCTCCCAGAGTCGTTTAAGGTAAGCTGTTGGTCTCCTTTCTTCTTTCCCCAACCACAAACACATTGTATATAATATTGTTTTTGATTACGCGGTATCCTTTGAACAGTGAGGAACTGAGGTGAGCGACATTTTTACTTTCCCAAATTTTGTAGTTTGTAGGACACCAAGAATATTTTAGATCTAAGTGGTAATTTTATTTAAACCAATGATAACTGTGACATTATGCCTCAGGATTTATCAATGCAAGTTACTATAGATCATGAAATCCCAAGCAGTGTCTTGTGACAATGTTCAAGTGTCAACAGCGGCTAGTTATACGCGCTTGTACCTGCCCAGCAAGGGATCAGCGCGCGCATCCAAGAGTCGACTCCTAGCGATGACGTTTCACCTCCACCACTTCTAAAAGAACACTCCCGCTAACTTCCAAACCAAAACTCCGCTTGAATTCTAGTTTTCGACGCTCTATTCAATCTTACGACAACTCAAAGTTAATTTTAAATAATATGAGCACTGTTTAAAATCATCTTCAACCGTGACAGCCCACCTTTAAACATAGGCCTACCATACTTTTTTGCAGACATATTTTAAAAAACTGATTATGCCTAAAGTATGGAAAAAAAAAATTGTGGCCATCTTGTTTTTTGTGTGTTTTCTAGTGACTAGTGCACTAGAAAATAGAAATTGACAGTTGAGCCTAACTTCTGAATTTTGATCAGCTGATGTAAAATTGGCATGAGGTAGGCGTAGGCCTAGGGCTTATTGTTTAGGAATAAAATTTCTATGACAATGCAATTAATTTCACACACAATCATTCAAAATTTTGACTTCTTGATTCAAATTTAACAAAATCAAATTTGGATAATTTGAATAGGCTAGGTACCCTTAGTGTTGGGACTTGAAAATTTTCACGTGAAAATTTTCATGAAGAATTTCAATTCATTGAAAATTTTCAAGAGCCGTCAAGTTTTTATTTTTATTATGTTGTTTAATTATGCAGTTGGTATTTGGTATTTAGTATTTGGCTAGCCTCTTGCACAGCAATAGGCCTAATGCATGCTGGGGCCTAGCCTAACAGAGGCATTGACATAGGCCTAGAAGTTTGTCAATGTGGAAGCTAGGTCACATTGCAAATACGAAGCCTGCAAATGAAGGTCTAGCTAACTTATTATTTTTGTAGGTTGTATAGGCAATAGTCTGGTTAGGCCTTAACCAGATAAAATCCATCTTTAATTAGCACAAATGCTAGAGGGTTATGCAGAACTTAAATGCCAAGGGTAGGTAGGGCCTACCCTAGTGGAATGGAAAGACCGGGCAAGCATTACTTTGGTGTAAGGTCTTCGCCTCCAATTAGTCTGTAGGTACCGTATTGTAAAAAGCGTAAAATCGCTTTTTTCACAAGAAATTATTTTTCGATTGCGCTCATAAAAGTGGCGGTTCTAAGTTCAGAGATTTCGAAGGCCTGCAGAAAATTTCATCGCAATTGGAGTATCGGTTTAGCCGGAATCGTGTTAACAAACAGACAAAAATACTAAAAAAAATCTGGATTTTTTTCTCCAGTGTAGTGAAATGGAATCTTTGCTTCGCTCGCTACGCTCATCCAATAATTAAACATTGGGTGTATTTTTTTACATTTTGATATAATATGTAGGCCCTAATATGTTTTATGTTGATTTTTTTCCATCATTCATGTTGGATACTATCCCAATTCAATATTCAACATTTTTGTCTCAACGATTATTTTTATAATGTAGCCCCTAGGCCTATTTCGCTATTTGCAAATTGCAAGAATAAAATTAATCAACAAGATATTGCATATTAGACCTATTCCAACTCAGCAGCCTGAATCCCACTGTAGGCCTAGGCCTAGCTACATCCTTGATAGAAATGAATTATTTTTATTTATAATATGGTAAAATACAGAACTCAAATAACAGATTAACAAACCTTGAAAATTTTCACAAAAATTTTCAAGATTATTTTTTTTTCATGAAAATTCCCATCACTAGGTACCCTACCACAAAAGTTGCCAAAAGCAAAGATGATTGTTCCTACAGACAATATGTTTTATAAATAGGTTGTGTGATACAGGCTACTATTGGTAAGCCAATGTAGACCCTACTTTATTAATTCTAAAAAAAATTCCAAAATAGGTACTCAAATTTCAAAATATTTCATTTTTTTTATTGGATAAACTCAAAGTCAAAATAGATACATTAGGCCCTACTTCAAACAAATCTCCAATTTCAAAATTTTCAAATATTTCTTGAATTTTGTAAATTTTCAAATATTTCTTAAATTTCCAAATTTTCCAAAACGTAGGCCTAGTTTACAAGTTACGACTTCAGTAATTGCACATATTAAAACATCCATAACAGTGAGCGGCGCGCGTGGACGTATTAGATGTGTCGATAATAGAGAAAGGGTTAATGAGTCAATTAAGGGGAAAGCTGTCAAGTAATAAATGCCTAGGGCCTATACACCTATTGAGTTGCACCACCAGGCCTGTATGGGTGTAGTAAATTAACATAATTTACCAAGGCTACCTACCTTTAAATTTCCCTCTTCAAACATTTTTGGCTCCATTAATTTTCTTCCTGCAAGAGGGAAATATAACTGATTCATTCGAAAACGTTCTTCCCATGACGCATCCCGCAGGGTACCATCCGAGTCTCGTACTATCACTATCCTTTCCTGGAAGAAATATTTTTGGAAAGTTGAATTTAAATCCTTTATTAGTACGTTGGAGATCCTATCCCGTTTCTTAAGTTAGGCTTTCTATGTAGCCTAGGTCTTGCCTACGTAGGCATAGGCCTACGCAATACCCACCTGGTCGTGAATGCCATACGTAATATCTGTGAATACATGTTTCGTCTGATCGAGACCTTTCAATGCTGGGTCTTTTGACAAAGTCCGATTAATTTCATTTCGTGGCAATACAACAGGTGGCATTTGTAATCTGTGCCTGGCCTTTTCTTCAGCTTCTTTCACAGCTTCATTTAATTCTTCCGTTGTCATAAACTTGTAGTCAGGTGGTTCCAGTTTCTCCCCTTCTCTTCGCGTACAGTACACTTTCTTCAAGTCAACTCGTGTAAGATTCATCAACAGCTGCTGGACATTTGGCTCAAAGAAAATTGGACTGGGATCCTTTTCTTTTTCTAAAAGCAAGAGAAATTATTTAAGCCTGTGATCGACCAGTGTACAACGTACATTGATAATGCCTGTAGTTAGAGGTATGTAGGCCTAAATCAAATTTAAAAAAAAGAAAACATCAATGAACATGCCTAGAGGCCTAATTGAGAAAACTACAAAATCCAATAGGTATTTTAAATGGCTACACTTAATTGAACTGTTCCTTTAAAAAGCATAATTTCATTTCACATAGGCCCTAAGGGCAAGAAGTAAGTTTTAATTAACCCCCCACATTTAGGGGTTTTGTTGAAAACACTTTAGGCTAGCCTAGACGCTACAAAACCGCAAATTATGAATGTAGGCCTAAATAGGCCCAAAGTTTTAAAATCATGTTTCTGGAGTGCATTTGGTGCATTTAAAAAAGTAAGTAGGCCTATCTTAAGCCTGAATGCAATTTGACCAAAAAACTTAACAATTCAAACACTTTTTTAAATTATTAGGCCTATGTCAAGGTGCCATTTTGGGTAATTGTGAAGAATCACTCAGCGATAGCGGAATGCTTTGGTATAGTGCTAGCTTTGTTGTCTGGGTCCAGGGTGGGGCAGAGCTCTGTGGGGGTTGGGGGGCTATTTAGTTGTGCAGCAAATTTCAGTTTAGAATCCGTTTCCGGATAGTTGGTTGGGAACTTCTTTGGTTGGAGGAGTCCAAAATAAAATCTTGTTTTTGCTGTTTTATTAACACAAAAAACATCGTTCCTTACGACGCGCACTTGCCGCTACTGACAAGAGTGACACTTGACAAGCCGGCCGGTTGATCGTCTGGCACCGGCAAAGTGCGGGTAAACCACGAGCAAACTGCAGTCATTAGGCTACGGGTTTCGTTTGCGAAATTGCGATTGCGCAGCATGAAAAAAAAACGCGGTAAGCTAAATCGTTTGAATGTGATTAGGTTAAGGGGCTAAACGTGAAAAAAAACTCCCCGTTTTTCCCAATCCCTAGCCCTTTATATTTATAATAGAAACTTTAAAGGTTTTGTAGTTTTTGTTTGTATCGTATTTTAGTTTTGGAGTACCAGTAGGCACCTACCTATTTAGGCCGAGTGAATAACATGATTATTGGATGAGCAAAGCAAAGACTTCAATCTCACTTGGGCCCCTATGTGAAATGAAAGAAAAATGGCTTGGGTGTTTTGTTTTTTGTCTGTTCGCTCTCTACCGGGCAAACGGCATAGGCTTATGCGATCTTGATGAAAATTGGAGGGGATCTTCAAAATCTTTGAACTTAGACCTGCCACATTTTTGGGTAGGCCTATTTCCTCAAGGTAATTCCTCAAGGATAGAAGTCAGAGAGTTAAGGTAGGAGGGGAACTGTCGGATGAGATAGCTAGGTGACATCAGGAGTACCACAGGGAAGTGTGTTGGGTCCTCCTCTTAAACGATTTAGCGGAGGACATGGGAGCGATAGTGAGATTATTCGCAGATGACTGCGTTATTTATCGGGTCATTAAAAGCGATGAAGACGTAGGTAAAATTACGGAAGACATAGAATTACTGGGACTATGGACCACAAAGGAATGCAATGAGCCTGAATACAGGGAAATGTAAGTGGATTAGGTTCACAAGGAAAAGAGAAGGAATAGTGAATGGGGAAGGGTACTCCTTGATGGGAAAGGACCTAGAGAGAGTAGAAGCAATTAAGTACTTGGGGGTGTGGCTGAATAGTAAATTAAAATGGGAAGATATGTGAAATATGTAGGTAGGTACGTAACTAAAGAGGATTTAGGGTTCTAAAATTCGTGGTGAGAACACTAAAAGGGGGTAGTAGGGACCTTAAGGGTAAGCGTATAAGACCAATGTTGAAATACGCAGGGTCAATTTGGGACCCGTACAGAAAGGGGAAGTAATGGGTTTAGGCCTAGAGGCTGTACAAAGAAGGGCGGCAAGAAGAGTGCTAAGCAAAGGGAAAACTTGGAGAGAACAGCTTGTCAATGGGAGGATGGCAAGAAGTAAGAACATATGAAAGCGTTACAGGCATGGTCAATGATCTAGGGTGGGAGAAGCTAGAGGACAGAAGGAAAAATGACAGGCTGAGAAAAATGTATAGAGTCACGAGGAACGATGAAGGCTGGACAGAATTAAATAAATATTTAAAGAAAGCTGTATACAATGCTAGGGGATAACACATGGAAGTAGTGAGAGGGGATCTTGGAAAACAGACGTAGGGAAGTTCTACTTCATGGCAAGGACACCGACAGTGGTGGAATGGAATGGCCTGACTGAAGGGATTGTAGGGGAAAAAAACAGTTAAAGCATTTAAAAATAGCCTAAAGCAACTGCCGAACGGAGAACCTGCTAGAGAGGAAGACGAGGAAGAGGATGAGCATTAAAGAACTAAAGGAATAAAAGAAAAAGATGATGAGAAGAGATGAGATGAAAGGGTGCAAGGGGCAAGAAACCAAGAAACCAAGGGAGGATAAGAAATAAATTGAAGAAAAGAACCCCTACACCGATCTACACCCGTTTTCATTACGGGCCATCCTACCTGGAAAACGCCTTCTTTTTCGACCAACCGATATAAAAGTAAGCAGAAACATGATAGATACTTTTACCTGTATTCGACCAACCTACATAAGGCGGTTTACAAAACACAATTAAAAAACAAACACAACAGGGACTAGGGCTCCACTTCATTTTTGCGCCTTGACTTTTGGGGTTTAAAGTTGAAAGCGTCGTTTCACCAGATCAAATTTGTTTTGTACGAGATGTAAAAATGAAGGTATCACCAGGGTCTATGACGTATCTGACTGCTTGAAAAACGTGGCTCAGTCTCATTCTCATTTTTCAATTTGACGTCATCAAAAATCGGTGACGTCAGAAGCAATGTACGAAGGGTCCCGATCGAGACTGAAAAAACGGGAATAAAAACCAAGCAACGAAATAACCACACTCGTATTCATTTTTATTAGCCTACCGGTACTGAAAAATGGGGGCCTCGGGAAGACGTCGAACTAAAAAAACTTCCAAATCACGTTGAGTAACCAAATAAGTAATTAAAAGTAATGAATAATATAGTAAATAAAAAGTAGAGTCAAATTTAATATGGAAACGTTTGATGTAAAGACTTTAAAGTACTGTTAAGATCGCAATCAGTCGGCCACCTGCATGTGTCAACTCCACGGCTGTTCGTCTGTTTTTTTTGATGTTGATAAACCCTTGTTGATACTCTCATCAAGAAACGAACGAAAGTTTTACTTCTAGTACCGAGACCGAGACGAGAATGAGACCGAGACTGAGAACATAGTTCAGACACGTCCTGGGCGTCCTGATGATGTTTGTATTGTATATTGGAAATAAAAACCTACTATACTACTACTTAGCATTACAACCCTTTTTTTATTGAGGTTATGTTTTGGTTGCTCAATTTTCTACACTAAATGGCGGTGATTTTTGTGAGCCACACAAGTGACGGTGATATTTGTGTGCGTGTGAACGCAAGCTCTTCACCTATGTGTATTTAGACGTAACTCTACTCCCGTACAATAGCCGTAATAAAAACAAGGTGCTAATTGATCAACAGTAGGAGGAAGACACGACACGACACGACACAACAACAACAACAACAACTGAAGCAACCAAGCCAACCCTGCTGGACATGGACTTATGTGTTGTGTTCTTGGGCCCTTCCTTTTTAAAGTTGATCGAATTGAACCTTTTAAATTGTGACCAACAGCTGACCTTTACTTAATTTGAAAGAGGGGGTGCTTGTAGGCCTAGCTCTAGCATAATAAGCCCTAGGCTACCTAGGCCAACAAAGTAAAATATAGGGCCTAGGCTACTACTTCAAAGTAATATTTCAAATACCGTTTAGGTGTTACCTTTTAAATATCTTGAGACATGAAGACTACGACAAAAGTGAGATTTTGAAACGAATTTGTAATGAATGATAAACTACACCCGCGACAAATGTTATTTTTTGGATATAAACGAGAGCGTGTCTGACAGAAGACGCCATCTTCATAAATTGGGCTACAGCCTTCTCAAGTTCTCACGAACTTTTATTTTCGTTGCGAATCTTGCAGAGAAGGCTGTGGAACTGAAAGGGGGCGGAGCTGACTAGATAAACGTCAGTTTGTCTTTTGTCAAGGCAGTTGTAGTCCGTGGCGGTGTTTCGTAGGTAAGTGTTGATTGGAATGCCTCGTTGGCACAATTATTGTAATTATTGTCAGTCGTCTACCGAATCTAACATTAGTATATTCTTTTGAAGAATTGCGGGTAAGTTTATATTAACTTTTGTAAGTTTTTGGCCACCGCTGTCAGTTGTAAAACACAAGGAAAGAGACCTAGGGCCTAGGCCCTAGGTAGGGGCCTAGGCCTACCCAGGGCCTAGGGCTAGGCCTACAGTAGGGCCTGGGCTCCTTCTCTTTGCTGAGGCCCGATTTTCACCACAAATTAGGCTAGGGCTAGGGCTTACGCTTAGCTAGGCCTAGCCCTAGCCTAGGAAGGCTGGAACTTCGTCGGGTTTAAAGCCCCCCCCCCCCCAAAAAAAAAAGTTTTTGACATGAAGAAAAACTACAAAACCCTTTTAAGTGCTGCGCACAATTGGCATAGCATAAACGTAGCGCAACGTAAGCGCAAACACATAGGGTTACCAACTTTGGGTCAACTAGAATTCCGGACAAATCTCGAATTTTAGTGGGCACACAAGGGGTTGGGCGAAGCCCCAGCCGCCGGAGGCGAAAATTTTTTGGACCCTTTTAACCTTCAAAACAGCCGGATACGTAATTTAAAGATTCAATGACTTGGATATATCCAAGTTTTAATTCTTCTTTTTGGGAGGCGAATTGCCTACCAGTTCCATTTCACGATGCAACAATCCGACAGAAAGAACAGGAAAATCGCTCACTGTACGTTCAGTGCCGACACGTCTGGCCACGGTCGCTAAACAAACGGACTAATACTAAACTGAAATCTCATGTTGTAGCGCCTGCGCCTCGCCAAGTGCGCATACAATACAAAGGGGTTGGGGAGGGGTAGTGGGACAGGGCAGTCACGAGCACGACTAGCTAGGAGTAGGACTACGGAAAGGCGGCCACATGAAAGAAACTTACTTTTATTCCAAATTACCAAACCAACTGATGTACCAACTTTAGAGAGAAAAAACACTTATTCACTGCAATACTCTAAAATTCAATAAAATGTAGTACAAATATGACTTTTTAACAAATTCCGGACAAAGTGCCGTCCGGAATGAAGCAATTCCTCTTTCCGGACAAAGGCATCAAATCAGGACTGTCCGGAGAAATTCCGGACGGTTGGCAACCCTAGCAACACAAGGAAAATGGTGTGCACAATATTGTCATAACGGAAGCGTGGCATAAAGTAACTACAAGGCTGTGCAAAGATTTAGAAGGCTCGTGATCAGATGACTGCACGTTGACTTTGCGTTTGACATTTCGTCTTTGAAACCATTTGCAGTAGGCCTATTATCATAGAGATATGCCCTACCTAATTACATAGGCCTACTAGATAGCCTTCATAGGCCTACTAGACGTCGACTCAACTTCATACTCGATAATAACGTCTTCTTCTGTGAGTTTGTCCATGATTAATAATTTGACACTGACACAAACAACAATACCCTAGTTGTGAATTTGATTTAACTGAAAATGGACGTTTGTGTTAAGTCGAGTTGTTTCTGGATTCCTATTGGTCAACCATAACTGAATGCAAGCGCAAGCATAAGAAATATAAAATATAACCATGTCTTGTGCTGCGCTTCTGTGCCTACGCTATGCTTACGTGAATTGGGTGTTCAAGCAGCCAGGTGCACTTGTTTATGTTGCGCTTACGTTGCGCTATGCTTGTGCTATGCCAATTGTGCACATCACTTTAACGTTTCTAGCCTATTTAAAATACATGCTAAAGGACTTTCAACCAAAAAGGAGTTTCGTCAAAAATAGAAACTTTGAAGGTTTTGTATAGTGTTGGCAATTTTCAGAAAATTTTGATTTGTTGAAAATTTCATTAAAATTTTTATGAATGAAAATATACGTGAAAATTTAAAAGAAATAAAAAATCAGTGTTATCATGTAACTTGATGAATTCGTACTTGAAAAATGGGTTTTAAATTAACGTAAACTTACTGTTAACTAGGGTTGCCACCCGTCCCGGAATGACCGGGACAGTCCCGTTTTCGAAGAGAATGTCCCGTGTCCCGAATTCACGTGGACGGGACGATAAAAATCCCGGTTTTGAGAGAAAATTATCAAAATGTGTAAAAATTAAGAAACTGCAAATTTAAAAACGTCTAAATGTTTTTATAACGCCGAATTTTACAAACGTCTATTTACGAAACTTTTTACGAATTTTGGGGGAAATGTTTTTGAGGTCTATAGTACATTGTAATTGCAAAACTAACGGGTTTTGAGCCAGCGGGGTGGGAGGCCGGACAGGGTGATTGACCATTGGCACCCCCATTCACGGGTTTGTCTGACCATTCAGCAGTTCACTCACAGTTGTCAACGCACTCGCAAGTAAAAGTGGTATCGTGTATTGTGTTGTGTTCTTCTTCACGTGTTTGTGTGTAGGATGAGTTCCGACTCTGAGACCAGGGATTTGCCTACAACCCCTCCAAGGAAAAAAAAGTACTGTAATTTTAAAAAAGAGTGGCTACAAGCCTACAAGTAGACGATTTTAAAACATGGCTTTTAAAGGAAGACGATTTTACTGCGAAATGTATTGTTTGTAGCTGCTTGTTTACCGTCAAATATGAAGGCCAACTTTCAATACTAAATCACAAAAAATCGCGCAAACATTTGCAGCGAGTGACCACACATAAACAGACTCATACTCTCGAGCGGTTTTTTTCATCTAAAAATGTCGAGGGCACTGCTGATGATAAAGTGATTATTGCCGAAGTTTCAAATGTATACCACACTGTACAGCACGGTATTGGTTATACAAGCATGGACTGCCAGAATAAATTAAATAAACACACATTCAAAGACAGCCCTATTGCAGCCAAAACGTCTTGTGGTCGCACTAAAGCGAGTGCAATCTCACAACAGGTTCTTGCACCTTATTCAGAGCGACGGTTGATTGAGAAACTCAAAACAGTACCATTTTTTTCTGTAAGCTCTGATGCTTCAAACGTCGGCAACCAAAAGACGTTTCCATATGCTGTCCAGTATTTTACTAAAGAAAACGGAATGTGTCAGGGTTTATTGGATTTTTATGAAGATCCCGACGAAACAAGCAATGACATTTTTCAGCAACTGACAAACATCACTCACAAAAACGGACTCTCTATGAGTCAGATTTGCGCGTACAGTGCAGACAATGCGTCTGTGAACTACGGAAAGCATAATTCGGTTTTTCAGAAACTTCAAAAGGATTGTACCTACACTTTAAAAGCTAATTGCAACTGTCACATGCTCAACAACTGTGTAAAAAATGCCAATAAAGCCCTGACTTTCGACGTCGAATGCCTAATAATAAAAACGTTCAATGAATTTAGTTCCTCAGCTAAAAAGACAAAACTGCTAAAAGAGTTTTTCGATTTCACAAACACCGATTACAAGGAACTACTAAGGCACGTGCCGACGCGTTGGCTGTCGTTGCTACCTGCCCTAGAACGGCTCATAGCATCGTGGGATGCAATCAAGTCGTACTTTTTGTCTCTCGGTGAAGATGACTGTCCTCGAGTCGTGTGGCAATTCGTTGCCGATGGGGACGACGGTGACGACGCCACTGGAGATGGTTTGCCTGAATGCTACATGCATTTCTTGGCAACTGTTTTAAATTTGTTTCATTCAGGTTAGTACTAAACTTCATTCATAAATTTAAAATACTAAAAAATTATTTCATATTTAAATAAAAACGTACTAATTATTCTAAAATTAATTCACAGCAATCATGAAGCTGGAAAGCATACGACAACCGTTGTCCAACTACACGACATTTTACTGGGTCTTCGAGACACACTCAAACAAAGGCGCAGCGATTGTTTTTTTTGGCAGCAAAGTCAACGCGATATTAGAAGAAATCGACACCGAGAAGAAAAACAGGTTCCTAAAAGAGGCAGATAAATTTCTTGAAAGATCGGTTTGCTACCTAGAAAAAACTATGATTTTGAAAAATCTGTTTTCAAGTTCATGCAATGTTTAAACTTAGAAAAAGGTGCCGAAATAAAGTGGGGGGACATTTCGCTGTTATCAAAGAAACTGAAGATAAACATTGATGAAGATGCCCTCTACACAGATTTTTGTGCTTTGAAAACTGCCATGAGCTATATTCAGGAACAAGACATTAAGGAAACAGACAAAAAATGGGCATTGTTTTTTTTCAAAAGCAAGATGCCCTGGAATTGTTCAAAGTGTGTCGTTTGTCTTATCAGTTCCATTAAGTAACGCTTACACTGAACGGATTTTTAGCCACATGGGTAGCGTGTGGTCTAAAGAACGGAACCGAATGTCATTAGGTTTTAGTCAAATCGGAATTGCAAATAAGACTAAATTTCAATGAATCGTGCTTGGAATTCTCCAAATTTTTGGAGACACCTAATGCAAAAGAGCTGCTGGTAGCGGCCAAGGGCAACTCGAAATACACTTGGAAACAAAAACCTACTCCTACGACCAGCACTTCCGCAAAGGCCCCCTAGAAAATGGCAGAGAACCTGAAAAACAATCATATGACATATGACAGGTAGGCCTAATAATATAAATAATATGTGCCAAGCAAATTAAGAACAACATCCAAGTGTAACGTTGACGTAATTAAAAACTGAAGTGTTCCCTATTTTTTCTACAGGTAGTGGCAGTGCTGTTGTCGACTCAGCATTCAGCAAGGAAACCAGACATATTGTTGCCTAACGCCAGTATTTACGGAACATTGTCGGCTTAAATATTATGATCTAGTTTTTTTCTTCACTAATGTACATAGATATTTGCCCATCTTTTTTTGTAATGATGACCATTTATTTCATTTAAAGTAAATATATATTTCACATTAGGTTTACGATTTTACATTTTACTATTATGCTTACAAATTAAATTACATTTTAATAATACTACATAAATAACGTATTTAATGGGGTCTTTATAAAATATAATAGAAGTATGAACCTACGTATTTAATTTAATTTATATGTATGTTTCATATCCAATAGCATCCTACTCTCACGAACATAACATAGCCTACTTACAGTAAAGTATATCCACATAAGCGCGATAAAATCATGTCAATTAAAATTAAGATCCTTATGTTCAGTTCAGTGCAATGGTTAATAAAAATAAAACCAAAATTAGAGCCAAATAAAAATAAAACTTTATTTCACGATGCAGGTTGACGCGTGAGATTTATGCAAACCAAGAATTGAATTATTCAGGCAGGTAAGGAGTGCATGACACGCAGTTTTTAATTTTTATTCATGGTTTTTGGTATTTTATTGTACTATTAATTTTTTATTCAAATTCGCCTTAAAACGCGTTTTTGGACATCAATGTGAAATAAGGTCCGAAAAATTTTTCGCCTGGCGGCGCAAATTTGCCTCCGGCGGCTGGGGCTTCGCCCCAGACCCCAGTTTCGCCGCGCCACCGTCCGGGAACACGAAAAGTATCCCGGGTGACACTTCTGCAAAGGTGGCAACCCTACTGTTTAACGTGTCTAGTAAAGCGACTCAAGACACTTGTGTATTAATATTAGGGTACCTACTAAAATACTTAGGCTATTGTAATTAAATGTAGGCCTAGAAGGTATTGGAAGACATTTTGTTTGAATAGGCTAACTTTATTTTTCTGGCAGGCAACAAGATGCATTTTTTTGCTTTGAATGGCAAATAAGCTGATGAAGTTACAGAACATAAATTTATGAGCAACTAACAGTGCTAACAAGACTTGTCTAAGATCATGATGTTTTTTGGACTATACACTACTCAAAATAAAACAAAGATTACGATATTTCAAAGGTTAATCAACCTCCTTCATCAGGTTTTTAATGACAGTTGAAACAAGACAACAGAATGGGCTTTAAAACAAATAAACAATGCCAATTAAACAAATCAAATTACACCAATCCACCAAAGAATCATAATAATAAATGTGGTTGTAGTTGTTGTTGTAACATAAAAGAAATTATAAAATTTACAAAACAAACAAGAAGAAGAAACATTATGGCTTATTAGTTACAAAAACTTTCCAAATTCCAGGAAAATCAATGCTAGGTGCACTTATCACATTATTACTTACATACATCAATGCAGCCTCTTTAAGTTTACGTTTATGTGGATTGGCTTCATGAAGGATAATGGATGAGTTGTTCCAATCCACATAATGGTGATTTTCATAAACATGCTCTGCTAATCTAGAGGAACATACTTTATGCTGCGTGACGTTGTTCTTATGCTCCTTCAACCTCACCTCAAGAGGTCTCTTTGTCTCTCCAATGTACGCGGCACCACATTGACACGGTATTGAGTAAACAGCATTCTTGGACAATTGGGATTCGTTCTTGGGTTTAGTAACTGTTAATATACTTCTTAGGGTAGTAGGTGATTGAAAAACAGTACGAATCCCAAAAGGAGATGGAGACGTCTGACTTTTTCGGACAAATTCGGATAGTAATCAAGAACTACTGTTTTCAGAATTTGTGGTGGAATAGGAGCTTGACTATTATTTTGCAACACAACAGCTGTTGAAACGGATTTCATCACTTTCTTGAACACTTCACTTGGATAACCATTTTTCACAAATGCATCATTTAGGTACGAAAGTTCTTGGTTCAACAAGATATCTGATGAACAATTCGAAGCCGCTCGGACTGCCAAACATCTCATTACACCTTTTTTTTTCTTCTTTTTTTATAGTCCCAAAAAACATCATGATCTTAAACCAGACCTACTCTAAAATTGTTTCACCTTTGTAACAAGACTTGTCTGTTATGTTGTTATATGATAAATAAAAAATAAAAATAAAATTTATTTAGAGTCTACCCACTCAGTTATGTAACTGATTTTCAGTGGGGGACTTTAAATCAAAGCGACTAAGCCAACCCTGTAGGCCCCGACGCAATCGGCGAGTGAGCGATAACCAACCAAAGATCGTTATTTTTAATAGGAAATATAGCAATCAGTGGTATGGACAGTGCGAACACCCGCGAATCAACGCCAGAATCGACAAGGCCGATTCAGCACAACTCTGAATTTATTATGTGCTTCGTTGCTAGGACGGCTCCAAAGTCACCGTTTACAAACTCCTAGAGGCTAAGCCCTATCCCTAGAATCTTTAAGCCTATCAAATGGACTTAGATTTGTTTATATTTACCTTTGCAACGTACCGGTAATAGGCTAATAGTATGCCTAGGCTAGCTTAGCTTAGCTAAATTTAACATGGGGGTTTCAACGTACGACTGCATGGGTAGTAAATGGAGTTTCTAGTTGCAAATAACCAATATTATTGTATAGGCCTAAAATAGTGTTCAACATATATTTATGTTTTATTCATACGTTATTAACAATAAAACTCGTTAAAACTCGATAAAAACCTAGCAGTAGCACAATATGCGTTCGCATGCGGGATTTAAACGCTTACCACGTAGGTCTAGGTAAGTTTTAATAACTAACTAGGCCGCTTCGCGAACGCTTTTTCCAGTCGCGTTGATGGATGAGCTTTTTTTGGAATATTTCTGTCCAATGATTACGTTTTTAAGTGGGATCTTATTACTTTTTCTATAGTTACTTCATATTACTTGTTAATTATACACCTAAGGCTTATATTAAAACCTTTATTTCAATTAATTTTGACCAACTTTTTAACTTTTTCTTTCAAAAGGCCCTACCATACATCACCATAAGCTTTATGTCAATGTTAAACATGAACATTGTAGCCCCACCCGTTTGGTCAGGATCAGCCCAAATATCACGAAAATATTGTATTAAAAACCGGGGAAAAAATCGTAAAAGTACAATTTCTATTCGAAATATTTTTTCAAATGTCTCTAAAATCTTAACATATAATATAATTTCAGTGACTTTAGGCCTAAACGTGCCCATAAAGTTTCATCAATATCGGAGTAACCGTTTGCCAAATATCACAAAAATATCTCATTAAAAATTGAAAAAATTCATAAAAGTATGATAATCATGAGAAATATTTGTTGTTTGTTGTTGTAATGATTGTAATGATGTAATGATTTTCCTAATTGTAATAAGAAATATTTGATCGATTATACCCAAAAACATGGCAGGTCTAAATTCAGAGATTTCGAAGGTTCCCTCCAATTTTCATCAAGATCGCATATGGCATTTGCCCGGTAGAGAGCTAACAAACAGACTAAAAAACTAACGAAAACAAAACACCCGAGCTATTTTTCTTTGGGTAACGTAAGTGCAAAAAAAAAGTAAGTGAAATTGAAGTCTTTGCTTCGCTCATCCAAAAATATAGGCCTAGGCCCTATAGTATATTTTTGTTTTGGAACCAGATGTTTTCTCAAATACACCTTTCAAATCTAACAGTTTATGTAGATTTTCCCGAAAATATACGTCTAATTGTTTTTAGAACCACGAAGTTTTCTCATTTATAGGCCTACCTTTTAAACCACAATATTCACCACTTACCAGACAACAAAAAATAATTACGCATGTTATTTGGATGAGCGTAGCGAGCGAAGCGAAGATTCCATTTCACTACACTGGAGAAAAAAAACCTGGAATGTTTTTTTTCTTTCTTTCTTTTTGTATTTATTTATTTATTTATTTATTTATTTAACGTCTATCCTATTCAGTTATAAAAACTGATTTACAAAGGAGGACAACTAAATAAATCTAATTACATAGATGCAGACACAACAATGAACTACATTTAAGTAAATATTTGAAATAGTAATATTACAACAATGCATTAAATATTCAACAAATTTGATATCAAATAAAAAGGATATTAAATGTAATTTTAACACGATTCCGGCTATAGGCCTACTCCAATTGCGATGAAATTTTCTGGAGGCCTTCGAAATCTCTGAACTTAGAACTGCTTCGTTTTTTAGCACAACCAAAATAATATTTCTCATTAAAATCGCAATTTTCCGATTTTTTCCGATTTAAAAAAATTTCTTCGACTTATAACACCTACGTGCTTTATCCGATTGTAATGATTTTTTTCACAGAACCTTAATTTCATGAATTAATATATTGGTGTGAAATTTGAGTGCAATCTAAAAATTATTTCTTATTAGTTTTACGATTTTTTATATTTTTATAACATTCTTCGACTTATAACACCTAGGTCATGTTTACACATGTTTACGTGCCATGTTAACACAGTGGGGATGCAAGATTTTTCATGGAGCCTGAATGTGATTAATTTTGTATGATCCTACATGCTTTATCCAGTTGAGATACAAT
>JAMZAV010006375.1:0-37002 GCA_024449915.1 Sweltsa coloradensis
CTTTTTGAGTCCAAATCGTTTCTGGTTCTTAAAAAAAAAAAAAAAACGGGAATTTTATGGGTTATCCTCTATTTCGAGGTTTAATTGGGTAATCAAATTGAAATGTTACGTCAATATCGACTGAGTTTAGTCGGAAAAAATAAAGTACTAAAAGAGAAAGCCACCACTGCCAAACCCGCACTAGTTGGGGGGAGGTCCCCACACACCCATTGTACCAGGATACATAGGTTATGTTTGTGGTTATAAAGATGTTTGCCCCCTTAAAACAACAAGGGCTAGTTACGCCACTGGGTTTACTGATGATGGATTTATGGGCAATTGGGCTTGACCTTGAGCGGGTAGAACTGGAAGTAAATCGATGAGCGAGCTCAGTGAGATAGCGCGACACTTCTCGCATTTGAGTGGTGACCTTGCTATGCTAGCCAAGCCCATTCCATTCCATCGTAATCGTAATACAACAGTAGAACGCTTTGTAATCCCTTTTTACTTTCGCCCTTGATGGATTGACAGAAATTGAGGTTTTCATATTGTTTGCTCATCTACCTAATAATCAAGTAATAAATAACTAAAATATCAACAATTAAGTTTGTATTCAAATTTAACAAAAATGTTTTTTTTAAATATTATTATGCGCAATTTGTGAAACACGTGTAATGTATCAATTTTAATTGACGATCATGGTAGAAAAAGTGAAATGTGAATTGGAAAAGCAAAATTAAACATGCCACCCCCCCCCCCCCCCCCCGCCCCATGGAACCCGTCGTCCCGATTTTTTTAGAACTGGCACCTGGCAACCCTATTAATAGGTGTGGTTCGTGAAGCGTCTTGCGTGGCATTTGCGCATATTTATAGGAACCTTTTCCAAAAAATAGCACGTCCACCGACGTAATTTGTCAGTTGACAGTTGTCACAGTCTGAGATAAGAAGAACGCGTTCTTGCCTCATCACTGTGTGGTTGCATAGTGCGGAAACGGAGGGGACTGCCCTCACTCACTCAATAACATAAACAAAAATAACAAGACACGTTCTGTTCTGTCATCAGTTTTTGTCTCGTTAGCTCGATGGTCGAAATATTCTGTAAATTCTAACGATTATTATAATAATAGAGAAGAAAAGAAAATGTGGAAACAAGTATCACTACTATACCAGTGTAATCAGCCACGACTGTTACGGTAGTCCACTCTCACACAACTTGCACAATAGTTTACAACAACTGGACAGTCTGGACTGGACGTCAACAAGAATGCAGTGGTGGTTATAAAAATTTGCATATAGTGACAGTCCAAAAATTCCTCAATGATAATTTTATGTTATAAAACGATCGATTGTTGTTTATTTTATAAACTATTCAGATAGTTTTGCATTCGAATGCTATATTGTATTGTTTCGTATTATTTCAGTTAATTTGGTGTGTTGATTTTTTTCATTGTTATACTCGCTTGCATGGTTTAATTTCATTGTTACGCTCTGTACAGAGGTGTGGAAAAACATGGAATAAAAATAATAACACGAGGCGTGATCACAAATTATATAAGTGAACAATAAAACAAAAATTGATACACTAACAGACGTAAATTTTACAAACGACGTACCATGCATGAATGCGAGAAGAAAATGCAATTTGCAATTGATGGGTCCTCTGCAAGAAGGGCCTAACTCGAGTTAGGCCCCTTCTTGCCGAAAATGCTATGGACGGCCCACCGAGTCCCGGGCATCGTATAAGCCATCCGTAGTTGTTCAGTCACGCTCCGCCAGGTAGGGGCACCTGCCCGATGAAGAGGAAGCGCGCATGTATTCGCGCGTCAGATTGCTCAACTGCATGGCTATAGCCCGCTGGCCGTAGGCTACATGCCAGTATGCCAATAGGAGTAGGCTACATGCTAGTAAGCCTAGATACTAATTAACTTGATGATAATATGTTATTTCATTTATTACATAAAATGTGCCTGTTCAAGCCTACATAACTAATATTAAACTGTATTATGTGTGGGAAGCAGTAAAACTTTAAACCTTATATCTCGCTTGGTTATTTTTTAGTTAGGCCCTTCTTTCAAAGGGGCCCATCAATTATTAACACACGTTGCAGCAAAACCTAACCGAGTGAGTTCTTATAACTATTTGATTTTGAACTCCTTGCGATTTCTATTTTTTTTTTACATGATTTTTCTAATGAACCTTTCTTCCAAAAAAATTTAAAATATCGTGTCCGACTTTGACAGCGACCTTTTCCCCATATACGCTGGAATTTTTATTAACAAAGGCGAAGGCTAAAAATCTTTTTTCGAGCGTAATATAATACTATGTCCTAAACATAATAAAATGTTATATATAATATAATTTATTCCCGAATGTTATAACAGGGCTGATGACTGATTTACCGACTTTATTTATATATTTACACCTATAATAATAATATACTAAAATAAATAACTATAAAACACTTCTACCTATATTATGTCCATAATCAAATAATTAAATGAGCGTAGCGAGCGAAGCTAAAACTTCAATTTCACTGACCCCTCAAAAAAATTAGCTCCGATGTTTTTTTGTTTTTTTTTGTTTTTTTTTGTTTTTTTTTCTGTCTGTTTGTTCGACACGATTCCAGACAAACGACATATGCGATCTCGATGAAATTTTGAGGGGACCTTCAAAATCTCTCAGTTTAGATCTGCCAAGATTTTGGATACAATCGAAGAAATATTTCTCATGAATATCGTACTTTTACGATTTTTTTCGATTTTAGTGCGATATTTTCGTGACATTTTGGTTGATTCTGACCAAACGGGTGGGACTAGAACGTTCATTATTCACATGACATTAAGGTTATAGTGATGTATTGCTTTTTGAAAGAAAAAATTGAAAACATTATCCAGAAAACCATATAAATAAAAGTTTTAAATTAAGTTTTTGAGGTATTTAATAACAATTAACAAGTAACAATAGAAACTTGACAACAATCAACTACAATGCGTTCAAAAGCACTTGCAAAGGAAAAGTGGTCCCACGCAAACTAAAACTTACAAAAACGCTCATCCATCAACGCGACGGGACTTAAGCGTTTTCCTAGTTAATAAACTACAAAACCAACAATCAAGTACCGGCATTCAAATATATTCGGCAGCACATGCAGTAACGGAAATCAGCTGTGTCTTACTGGGACTCGTCGCTTATGTGTTGTGTACACATTGAGATAAGCAATGCGGCGCTTGCGAGTTGCGACTGGACTCATCGACCTTTGCATGATTGAGGAGCGGGGGAGGGGCAGGGTATCAATAGGCACTCTCTAGTTATGACTTAGAATTTTGCTCGCAATATAAAACATAGCATTTGTTCTGTAAATTATTATCAACTATTTTATTTCAAACCTTTTGTAAACCAGATCGCAATGATATGCTCTCGTACAACTCCCACGCCCGCACACAATAAAACACAATAAAATATGCACTTACAAAATATTTTGGGTGGCCATGTATACTCAGCAAGCCTAATATAAAGTGCATAATAATTTAATTGACATATTAGTTGTGACCCACAAAAGCCATAAGTATAGAAAATGAAAGTACTAAGCATAACAAATTGTTATATTTCTAAATCAATTAGAATAAAGCTACTAGCATAGTCATAAACAAAAACACAAAGAAAGGTTACGATATAAAAAATCTACATGACTATTGTTTTCAATAACTCTTACTACAACTGCTGCTGTGGAAGTGCATGCTTATGTTAAAATGAATTGATTCAGCCCTTTGGTTACCAAATACGATAATGTTATGTTTCACCTTTCCCAAAGTATAACAGTGGGTCGCTCAAAACCCTATTATGCCCGGCCGCTTTTCACCGAATTGTCTACTATCGCTTGAGCTTCGCGCAGGCACTCAAGGTTACATCGCAGTTCCGGTCAGTCGACCGAGTTGAGAAGACAACCGCTCACGCCGCCATTGACGCGATCAAACAATTTGACATCGGTCGTCGCGAACGATTTTTCGAGGGAGTTACACGGCGGCACTAAAAGTTATACTAGTATTTCTCTGCCAATTTTGGTGATATCATTAAAGGAAGTACTTGAATTCAAGCTGACAGTTCAGCGAATGCAATGAATAAAGAATATTCAATTTTTTATTCATAATTTAACGTAATTAGATTGGTACAAACACACCTTAATTTTAGTCGCATTTCAAAGAAAACTAAAAAAATCACAACAATTAAACGGCAAAAGATAGACGAATAAGAAAACGCACGTCACGTTCGAAAAGAACACTTAAGACGTGACAAAAAATTGCAGTTCATTCCAATCAGGCCATTTCACTTCAATATAACTATTAGTTTTAGCTTTTAAAATTACCGGGACAGCCCCCAAAAACATGCAAAAAAAATATTTTTATTGTTTTTCAACTTCGGAAACAATTTAACTAATTGTTATTTATACAAAGGAAACAGTTAAACATTATCAACTTCGCGATAGATTCCCCAAACTAATCAGTACATTATTAGAAAATACCAAATGGCAATTGTTTGCCGTGAATAAAGAAAGATTCATAAATTTCCTGACAAAAAACTAAGTGGATTCAAACCCACGTCCGTAATGTACCCGGTATAAGTACCGCCGTACCGACATATATTTTGTCACGTTGAGAGGTTGATTAGCCCTTTGGTATAGATGTTATTTACCAAATTAACTATGGTTTTGGGGGGGAAAGTAGCTGTTGTTTGTTACACAGGCTAATCTTCCCAACGGTGACCGAGACCGATAGGTATAAATGGGGTGATTTCCAGGACATGTATTAAGAGGTTTAACATAATCAAGAACACTATTTCAACAAAAGAAGGAGCACATGTATTTAACAAATCGATAACTTATCTTGACTATCAGCTGAGTGCATGCATCTTACCCGACTGAACGTGAGTTCGTGTCCCCCGACTTTACTGACATTATTGTATTGAAATCATTTGGCTTTTTATTACTCTATTCCATTTGGACACTGGTATGTCAGTGACGACGTCTCGATCCCGGACCCCTGGATGTCTTGCCCCTGATCTCCTCTCTTCGCCACTTGGGTCGGCTGCCGCCTCTCGGTCTCGCCCTGACTCCTGGCACTCCTGACTTGCTCTCTTATGTTCTTCCTTCAGTTCTCTGAGTCCAACTCCATTTGTTACCCAACGTCATTACTGACTTTGTCGAAACACCTACATTCAACACTTCCCCGAAGACAACTTGTGTGTTTGCTGGTCAGAATGTCACTCCCCGATCAGATCGCACCTCCAACACCATAGAAGCTTCCCCTAGACCCTTCTTGACCTCCCCCCTCCAGGGCTCTAGTCTATACGTCTCAAGGGCCTAAGTCCAACCCACTTCCCCCTCCAATGCTTTAAGTTGAGTTGTACTCGAACTCCTCGTGTTATTGAAACCTCTGCATTCTTTTTTTTTTTAAAACAATAACTTTCATGTTCCCAATAAAATTATGTAATCGCCACTCTGCACATTCCAATTCATTGTTGTCATAATCCAACTTGTTTAAGAAGTGTGTCAATCAGTATAGTCAACAAAGAACCCACATCACTTGGCATAAGAAACAGTCCATGTAATACCAGTAACAAGGTTTAGAAACTACCCCAACCAAACATGACAATATATTGTAAAATATGTTGCTGAAAGACTACATTAGATACCTAGCTACTGAATTTGAAAAAAGTGTTGGATGTATAAATTGCTTTGTAAGTATTCATTTTATCATTAAATTGTGTACGTTCATTGCGTTAGTTACGAAGTACCATTTTATGTTTTATGTAATATGTACCATTTAATTAGGGCTATCATTTATTGGATAAATGTTCAAATCCATCTTCTGATGTAATAAAGCCCAGAGCCTTGACCCTCCCCCCGAAATCCCAGCTTAAATATTAAATTCAGCAAATCATCTTTTTTTTCGTGCAACTAAGCTCTACATCTTTTAAAACACACAAATAATACGCAATTTCAAAAAAAATTTCTCGTAAACTAATGTCCTGTAATTAATTTTAATGTTAATTCTTTGAAATTAGGTGTGGCTATCGTTTTTTTCAGTTTTTCTTACGTTCTTGCACAATTTGGTAATGATATTATACTAACAGTTCAGATGCAATCATCAACACTCGAGCGCGTACACTCACAGGTTGCGTATGCCGCGCTGACCTCTGAGTCAAAGTCTCGAACGAGGAAATAAAACAGATGGCCCGACAGTTGACACAGACATAACATATGGACACAAGGGGAAAAAAACGTCATTTGCGAGAATGTTTAGGATACTATTATAGCAAAACTCGACTACAACAATGAATCAAATTAATCGAACTATAAGGAGAAGTCACAGGTTGTTCAAGTCGTAAACAAACTGAAACAATGCGAAAAACATTGGTTGGGGTCAATTAGGCAGAAAACTTTGTAATGACCCATTGACCGTTGTTTGTTCACAACTTCACATACAGATGTAAACAGGTACTCGTAAGCTGCAGTCGCGCGTTTTATTTCATATTCTAAGTAAATGGTAGAAACTTCAAACTTTCGACCTAATATTGCACATGTGTTTGCGCTAACCATCGTATCGCATTACACTCCACTGTGACGTATCCAAGGGGAGAGGGGATGAGGGTATGGGTACAAAACCTATCCCTTTTGCAAAACAAAATGTGTAAAAATGCACTTTAACGTTTCAATGGAGAATATAGAATAACTGTTTTATCATAATACTAAAGGCAAATTGACATCTGATCGAAAGATGATTTTAGTAGATACAAAGTTGGTGATTGTGATGCTTAGAACGCACATATTTTCATTAAAATATTTTTGAAAGAGATCAGTTTTAGATTAAAAACAGGATTGTAGTAGATAAAAGTTGGTGATGATTTAAGGCTATTCGACCGCGTTTTCTATTTTCCAATATATGCTACCAAGTCAAAATATAGTAAATGGCTTTGTAACCTGGCTCTATTAGAAAATCAAAATTATTTTGGTACTTGTTCATTAACGGGACCTCTCCCCCCCCCCCCCCCCGAAAAGAAAAGTAGGTTGTTAGGGGGGATGGGGGAGCTTGAAGTGCGTTGTTGGGGTCAGCTAGGCAGAGGCTCCGTCTAGCTGACTTCGGCAACGCACTTCATGCTTTCCCCCACGGCGCTTCGTGCCCCCTCAACTCCCCTAACCCACTTTTATTTTCGGGGGGGGTCCCTATAATGAACAAGTTAAACTTTAAAAAAAAAAAATTTTGATCGGGCACACGGCAAATATCGCCTCTTTAAAATAAGTTCAAACTTCACATCGCCTGAGCACACCATTCATTTAATGTAGGGTAGTTGTGTTTTTGTGACATTAATGGATTTTTCAACAATTGTTTTTCCTGCATTTTTTTTTCGTTTGGCGGTATTATGTATCGATTTGTACCACCAAACGAAAATTTTCGCAGGAAAAACATTTGTTCAAAAAAATATTTTTTCTGTCAGTCAGACTCTTGAAAACAAAAAACACAAGTACCTACGTTGAATGGTGTGCTTAGCAGTGGCGTAGCCAGTAGGGGGGCAGGGGGGGCGAACGCCCCCCCCCCCCCCCCTGTCCAGCCTCCTAACCACCTGCCAAGTCCCAAAAATACATATATGTGAAATAATAAATACGTAAATCCTTTGTGACACCTTCGTCCTTTGTCGCCTTTGTAGGTAGCCATGTGCCGTCTATGTTGATAAAACCTAAAGACTAGACTAGCCATCTGATTTTAGACTCATATTTATTTTATTTTGTGTGCAGTGTTTTCACTCACCCAAGCAGACTGTCGACAAATTACAGTCAGGTAATCAATCTTCAATGCACTATAAGCTTCAAAATGTAACCCTTATTCATAATTAAAATTCGCCTGAAAACGTGTTTTAGGCCACCTTTTCAAGGGCCCACCTTTAAAAAAATCTCGACTACGGCGAAATAGCCTCGGCGGCTGGGGCTTTGCCCCAGACCCCGGTTTCCCCACCCAACCTCGTAGTCAACTTTAGTGTAACCCCCCAGTCGGCGCCCCCTAAAAATTTCCTGCCCCCCCTGGACCCAAACCTGGCTTCGCCACTGGTGCTTAGGCGAAATGAAGTTTGAAAGTATTTTGAAGAAGCGATATTTGCCGTGTGCCGATAAGAAAAATTTGTAAAAATAGTCTTAATTTTAAAAATAGAGCCATGTTTTAAAGACATTCACTTTATTTGGACTTGGTAGCATATTTGGGAAACGCGCCCTTTAAACACACCGATTTTCAGCAATTAACCTTGAAAGAGAAAACTTTTGGACTAAAAACATGATTTTAGTAGATAAAAAGTTGGTCATTGTTATGCTTTAAAATGCAGATTGTCACCAAAATGACCTGAAGGAGAAAAAAAATTACTGCGGGCAATTGCCCCCCGGACCCTTACTTAAACTTCGGTGCATCTATTAATTAATTGGTTAAACCCCCCTTTAAGAATTCCTGGATACGCCACTGCACTCACCGATCTCTTTATACGCTTAGATTACACTCCGAAATTAAAGGGAATATTTCACTGAAATTTAATTTTTTTAAACCATTACATGTACTCATTTGAAATATTGTGATTAACTGTTCATAAATGTAATGTAATAATTACATATTTTTTTTTTTTTCCAACAATGGACATTTACATCGATTAAAAAGCGTTTTGGTAAAAATGCTAAGGATTCCACCATTTTATTTTTTTGGTGAGTGAAAGGTGTTTTAGTTTAAAAAACAATACATCTAAACATTCACCAGAGGGATTTTATCACTTTCTTTTCGTTTGTTAAATATGATTTTTTCCTTTGCATTGTTGGAAAATGTATTTTTGTTACAAATCTATATTCCACATACTTTAATAAAAAAACTACAAATCTCATCAAAAAAGTATCTAGTGAATCTGTCAGAATACGGCTTATGAGCATATTAAAAAGAAATTAACCTTTATCTTAAAAAACTGTAGAAGAATCAGGGAAAAAAGTTAGTAAATGTGCTAGAATAAAAGTTCCTAGAAAATTGCATTTAAAGTTTATTTATGTTGTTTTTTTCCTGAATTTGAGTGTAACACTTGACTAAAAGTTCAGTTCATTTATTTTACATGAATTCACTGGTCTTTTTAAAATTTACTAAACTAGGAAGCTTCGCAAACGCTTTTCTAGGTGCGTTGTTGGATGAGCGTGATTGGTGCATTGAGCTGCAATGCGGTATGCACATTTTCTGTTGCTCTGTGAAAAAATCATAACAATCGAATAAAGCATGTGGGTGTTATAAGTCTGAGAAATGTTTTAAAAAACAAAACAAAAACGTAAAATTGCGATTAATATGAGTTCGATAACGCTCAAATCCACAGGAATATATTAATTCATAAAATTAAGGTACTGTGGAAAACTCATAACAATCGGATAAAGCATGTAGGTGTTATAAGCCGAAAAAATTTAAAATATCGAAAAGAATCGTCAAATTGCGATTATCATGATAAATTATTTTACAATTTAGCTCAAATTTCACACGAATATATTAATTCATAAAATCAATGTTCTATAAAAAATCATAACAATCTCATAAAGCACGTAGGTGTTATAAGCAGAAGAAATTTTAAAAATCGAAAAAAATCGTAAAATTGTGACTATGATGAGAAATAATTTTTCGATTGCGTTTAAATTTTGCACGAATATATTAATTCATAAAATTAAGGTTCTGTGAAAAAAAACATTAAATCGTATAAAGCATGTTAGGCTTGGCCAGTTTTGAAAAAATGTGTCTCTATCTCAATAGTGGTGTACCGGGGTGTTAAAAGCTGACACCAAAGTTATTCCTACTCAGAAGAATATCCTGCATACGACAAACATTGTTGGCAATGTAAATTTTGGATATTTACTCCCCAAAATCCCCCAACACCCCCAAAAGTAACATTTCCCCAATAATTTTTAATGATTCATAAATAGTGAAATAATTCTCCTAGAATGAACTTTTAAAAAAATCAATTGGTAGAAAAAAGTATTTTCAAGAATTTGGCTAATTCAGATTTTCAGATTGTATCGAAATTACACAAGAAATGGGCCTTCGAAACAGTTCAAACGCAAAGTTTTCAAGTTTTTGCTGAGGCACTAAAGAAATGTTTCACTTCATTGCATGTAAACGGTAAAAGATTGAGATGAGACTTTTTCCACAAACATCAAAAACTACTCGGGCCAGGGTGCAATGAATGTATTCAATATAGGTAGTTTAGATATTGTGTAATAACTAAAACAAGATCGAAAAGTGTAATAATCCGGGGGAGGGCGGAGTCTAGCGCGCGGCCACGGAACCAATCACAGCGATCGTACGGAGCACGTGATCAGTGCGAGGCGCATGCATACGACCGCTTGTGCTGTGGTTCGCATTTCGCAGTTGTAGACTTTGCATGTTCACGGTTAAATTGACTGTACTAATGACAATACTGTTTTAATTATGGCATAATTATTATTTTTACGTGAAAAACAGGGTGGGGTGGGCAGTCTCTTGGCCTATAGCGCTGCAAGAATCGACGGGGTGGTTTTAACATTTTCACAACTAATCTGCATTGTAAACATTTTTTTATAGGCCTATATAATTATATACACTCATATGACACAAAAACACAGTGAACGATTACACATTAGCCTACGCCAGCGACCTGCTTGTCGAAATTAGGCCTGGCCCTAGATACCTCTTAATTTGAACCAATCTGGGGAATATTGCAAATATGTCAATGAAATGCTTCGAAATACGCGATTTTCCTATGCACTTATTTCACAATCATACGCACATGCTACATTCATTATAATACACTTTAGGTCTACTTGTGAGGTGTGACTCTCTCAAAATTAGGCAGTGTTATGGCTCGGCTGGTCGGTTACTGCAAGAACAGCACACGAGGAAGGAAAACAACTCACACTGATACACGAATATACCGTGACCAGAGCCCGAGAATGAGCCGCAGTCATTCGCTTTGCACAACCTAATCTCACAGCTGTTAAGGACGAGGGACGAACGAGAGAATCCCCCCGCGCAATGACAAGAGAGATTGTGGTAGAGTAATCTAAATATTTTTAATTTGAATATTGTTCAGACGACAGCGGAAATTATTCGTCTATACTATAGTTTATAACATGTTATATCGATTCACAGGACGCGTAATTGGATTAAAAAAGATTTACACAAATGATTGATTCTATCAACATAACAGTTCTTTCAGTGCGGTAATTCTGAAATTATTTATTGTAGTAGATAATGGAAAGTTTTATTTCTTGTGTTTACTGAAAATGATTTTGACCACTACCATGTCGGAAGTAATAAAAATTGCAAAACAGCTGCCACAGAATCGCGCCAGACTATTGTATAATAGATGACAACGACAATATATTTTAAAATTACCTTATATGTTTTATTACACAATAGACAAAATAATAGATTATTACATTATTTGGATTCGAAGGCCTGACAAAAATACCCCTTATATTGTCCGTTCTAAATCTATCAAGTAGATTTTACTCAAGTATTATAGATTGATTTCTTTATAGGCTAACAGACTATCCAGTTGGCAATGCAATGCATATTCTGCAACAATGAAAACCAAGAAGATATGAAAAATGTTACTATCAAAGGAAAATTAAAGGTTAGACAAGCTGCTCATGACATTGAATATTCTCCGATATTTGACACTACCAAAAATGTTCTGTCTGAGACAACCCATTGGCACCGAGTATGTTACTTGATTTTACTAATATCACTTAACATTAATCGCCTCGTTTCAAAAGTGAAAAAGGAGCCGGTTGCTATCAGCCCCCCCTACCCCCACCGTTAAACCCTCCACTTCTTCATCCTCAGGCAACCCAGTTAGTACGACATCAAACAATTCTGGGAATTTGATGTATAGAAATAGCGGAGAGTCACTACTTTTTAACAAATCACTGCATGTTTTTCAGAAAAGATAAATAAATTAAAAACTTATCAATGTTGACACATTAAATCTATGAGCGAGTATTTTAGAAGATGCAAAACACCACCGCTCGATTGGTGATCGATCACCTAAAGTGATAAGTGTATCGTGTATTTTCGTAGAGAAGTGCAGAAAAACAATATCCTTTCTTGCAACAATGACAGCACTAGCACTATGGTGTGATTAGTGAGCGAGCTACGATGTGACGGGAAATTTAATCATAGTATCTCACTGATGTCGCTACCTGAGCTGTTAATTAAAGCAAAATGTCCCAAAGAAAATGCTACTATGCCAAAGAAATTTCTACCAAAAATTGTGCATGAGACCAAAGATGTGTAAATACGTGCATTCGTTTCTTCTAAAGATAGGAGTTAAGAAGATCGTCATATTTATTTTGTGCCACAAAATACGAGCGTCATTGAGTTTGATTAATTGGGGTACCGCCGAAGATTATACATCTATTAACCAATCAAAACCTTTCGACGTGATGTGCATGGTTCACGTTGTTACACTCGCATACGCGCAGATATATTATCGTTGATAATCGATGGCCGGTGCTCCATCATTGGTAGTCAGTGAAGAAGAATTTTGAAGTGTATTCCGGAATCTCTAGATCTAGGGCGAACGGTCGTCGCCCGGCAGTCAGCGCATGCGACTGCTTAGGCGACACGAACTCCAGCCCTATATACAGCTACGAGAGTTGGAGGCTTTTCAGCAATCTACACACGCCGCCCCAAAATAATAACAAACACAAAACACGAAACATGACCTGGTATGTGGTCCATGACATACCAAAAAAAAAAATCAACCCGATCCGACAACTCGTTCTGTGTTAAAAAAGGCTCTCAACATCGTCAAAATTCCTTTCGGCTGGCTGGTGGTTGGGTGGGTAGCTGGCTGGCTGGCTAGGAGTTCTCCGCGGAGATTAATTTAGCCTACAGAGAAAACGGTAAATCTTAGAAACTATGAACTTGGACCACACTTAGATGTACTTCAGACGCAGTGACATTTGCTTTCAAAACCAAAATCGGGTAACAGGGACCGGAGAAAATCAAAATTTGGATGATAATCAAAACGCGTAATTACCAAGGCGTGGTAATTTGTACAAACTTGAAATTAAACATGCTATTAACCATTATAAATATCTTGCGTCCAAAACACAAGGGGCTAAATTTGGGGATGACCATGGGCCCAAAAATGACAAAAACATATCTGAACTTTAAGAAATGAATCATTCAAAGAAAACGCTACAACTGAGATTTTAAAACGTGGAATACATTTTGATATCTCTCATTCTTTATCACTTTTGAATATGGAAAGCAAAATTGGGTAACGGGTACCGGAGAAACTCAAATTATCAAAAGTAGGTAATTCCGTACTCTTATTAATAATACGCTATACTGAGAAAACGGTTCATCTTAGAACTTTGAAACTTGGGCCACACTCAGATGTACATCATATAACAAAAACCGGGCAATTGGGACCGGGAAAATCAAAATCAAAATCAAAAACGCGTGATTACTCAGGCGTAGTAATTTGTACAAGCTTGAAATTAAACATGCTCTTAACCATTATAAATATCTTGCACTTATGCTAGTGCGTTGGTCTTGTTGTTAGCGTATCTGCTTCCCAAAGCAGAAGGGCCAGGGTTCGATTCCCGCTAAAGTCAGAAGCTTTTTAACTTCTGACTTGGACTTAAGTCTATCAGTTCTTGTCTGAGGAGTTTGTAAACGGTGACTTTGGAGCCGTCCTAGCAAAATTAAAACGCGTATTTACTCAGGTGTAGTAATTTGTACAAGCTTGAAATTAAACATGCTCTTACCATTATAAAAATCTAGTGCTTATGCTAGTGCGTTGGTCTTGTTGTTAGCGTATCTGCTTCCAATGCAGAAGGGCCAGGGTTCGATTCCCGCTAAAGCCAGAGTTTTTTTAACTTCTGGTTTGGACTGAAGTCTATCAGTTCTTGTCTTAGGAGTTTGTAAACGGTGACTTTGGAGCCGTCCTAGCAACGAAGCACATAATAATTTCAGAGTTGTTCTGAATCGGCCTTGTTGATTCTGGCGTTGATCCGCGGGTGTTCGCACTGTCCATACCACTGATTGATATATTTCCGATCAAACATATCGATCTTTGGTATGGTATCGCTCACTCGTCGATTGCGTCGGGGCCTGCAGGGTTGGCTTGGTCGCTTTGGATTTAAAGTCCCCCACTGAAAATCAGTTATATAACTGAGTGGGTAGACTCTAAATAAAAAATTATTTATTTATTTATTTATTTATTTATTTAAGGGGTATCTTTGGGGGGACCGTTGGCCCAAAATGTAAAAAAACAACTTTGAACTTAACAAATTTAATCATTCACACCTTGATAACGAACGAACAACAAAAAGATGTAATATCCAACCAAATACAAAAAATGTAAAAAAAAAAACGGCAGCCAAGCTCTCCTTCAAAGTCTTCGGCTGTGAATGCTGTGAGATATAGAAGTTGAGCCAAACTTTTTATTCTTTCTCCCTAGTTTCGCTTTGAAAATAAGTAAGATCATTTCGCCTGTTGACGAGCGCCAAGCCAACGATTTTTGTGGTAAAAAAGTAAAATTTTTAAACTCAAAAACATAAAAAAAAATGGCTTGCCCATTGAATTTGGTTCACGGCCAAGAATTTTATTTATGATTTCGATTTTAAAAATTTTACTTTTTTACCACAAAAATCGTTGGCTTGGCGCTCGTCAACAGGCGAAATGATCTAAATTATTTTCAAAACGAAACTAGGGAGAAAGAATAAAAAGCTTGGCTCAACTTCTATATCTCACAGCATTCACAGCCGAAGACTTTTGAAGGAGAGCTTGGCTGCCGTCTTTTTTTACAAATTTTTGTATTTGGTTGGATAATAATATTCATCGAACTCTTGTTGGGCGGCTACTCAGAAAACTCGGAGGAATTGATTGACAACTCAAAAATACTAAGCTTGTGTGTGCTGTTGTGATCAGAGTTATATGGTTTTAATTGTTAGTGATTTAGCTGACGTTCCAAACAATATGTAAAGGGAAATTATTTCGTGTTATTGCCTACTGCTAATATTGAAAATTATTTCATCAGATCACAAGCTTAAATTCCCTCTTATTACCATAACAACATAGTAACATAGTAACATTTGAAATACAAGTGCGAACTGATGCCATTGGTTCCTATTGGCTATTCAGCTGTAGACGCACAATCAACAGAGCGCATTCGTCGCAAAGTGACACGGCGTGACGCTGTGGGAGTGCGGTTTGATATTATTTGTAATATTGGCATTTTGGCACACTTCTTTGGAAAAACTTTATTGCATTCAACAGGTATCGAGCATACATGCATGAGAGTGTAAATTATTTTCGTTGAGTAGTTTTCGATACACAGCGTTGCACAGTAGTTGCATACACTTAATTAAACTGGCATTATTTTAGTATTGCACCCCTGTTTTACACCCCAATAATAACTTTATTTGAATGTTTGAAGAAGCTCATTTCATTAAAAAATCTTAGCTAAGTATATATTATGTATTTTGTTATAGTTTTCATGTTAATATATTGTGGATTCTGTGATTTAATTACTTCTGGACGACCATATCCAACCCTTAAGATTTAAGGGTATAAAAAGTGAAAATAGCGACTGCCAACAATGTTTTTTTGGATTCAGAGTGTAAAAATCTATTCAAATCACTTTGTTAGCAGCTTTTAACACGTCGGGCCACAAAGTTCGAATTATTTAAAAACTGCCTAGTCTATGTAGGTAAGTCGAATAAATTTTAAAAATCGAAAAAAATAGTAAAATTGCGATTTTCATGAGCAATAAATTTTTGATTTTGCTAAAAAAAACGTGGCATTTCTAAGTTTAGTGATTTCGAAGGCCTTCAAAAATTTAATCGCATTTGGAGTATCGGTTTAGCCGGAATCGTGTTTACAGACACACAATAATACAAATAGAAAGAAAAAAAACACTCTGGATTTTTTTTCTCCAGTGTAGTTAAATAGAATCTTCGCTTCGCTCGCTACGCTCATCCAAATAGTTATTGTACAGTAAGTAAGTTATTGTGTTGTACAGCCCTAGATACGGCCTAATATCAGTACCAGCAAGCCATTTTTCTATGCAAAATAGCATGCAGCAAAAATTAATTTTATGCTTTTAGCATTATATCAGCATAACATGAAATTTATGAAGTCAATAAATGAACTAGGAAGCTTCGCAAACGCTTTTTCAGGCGCGTTGATGGATAAGCGTTTTTTTTTTAATACGAATAAAAGCGTTAATATGTGATTTTCATGAAAATTTTTTTTGATTGCACTCAAATTTCACACCAATACGTTAATAATAATAATAAAAATAAAAATAATAATAATAATAATAATAATAATAATAATAATAATAATATATAATAAATAATAATAATAATAATAATAAAATAATAATAATAATAATAATAATAATAATAAAAAATAATAATAATAATAATAATAATATAATAATAATAAAAATAATAAATGAACACACATGTTTTATCAGCATACACACAAGACGAACTATCATTTGCAAACGTTCATGCGGCAATTTACTGTGCAGCTGTAGCAGTGATTAGATACTTGGGCTTAAAGGTAAAATCTGCTACCTCTTCAAAGACAAAACAAGGGAAGAAAATTTCCGAATGGGATTAGCGACTTATTGGGAGAATCGATGAGTTTAGGAAAGAAATCGGTAGATTGGAACAATTGCGAATGGGTAATCGATCTAAAAATGTGGTACTCTACTGCCAAAATATATTTGAAAGAATCAGGTTCACACAAAACATTGAACCACTGAACAAATTCATTCACGATATTTGGATACACTTAAACAAAAAGGAAGTGCTCTTGCTAAGAGATTAAAAAGATATAGAGAATGTAGCATTAGAAAGAACAAAACCGAATGTTCAAAGACAAGGAAAACAGTTTTAACCAAAAACTATCTAGTACCGAAGAAAAAACAGGAAATGGAACACCAACTAAGACGGAGATAGAAAAGTGTTCGGCAGGAAGATGGGGTAACCCGGTAGCACACAACCAGGATGCACAATGGATTCAAGACGAAAGAGCTAGGATGAGCGATGTTAATGAGATGAGATTCGAAGGTATAACTGTTTGATGAATTAAAGTCGACAATCAGTGCTACACATAGCTGGAAAGCACAGGTAATGATAATATTCAAAAATTTTGGTATAAGAAATTCAATAACTACTCACAATCAAATTAGAAAATGTCTCAACGAGTTTATAAATGGAGTTAAAGAAATACCCGAATTCTTAACTGAAGGAGTAAACCTTTCTCAACCGAAAGATAATGACACGCAAATCCAAGTAAATATCGGCCAATTACATGTCTACCAAATATATATTAAATATTGACTTCATGCATAACAAATAAAGTATATAAGCATTGCAAAGAATACAATATCATGGCCGAGGAACAAAAAGGATGCTGTAAGAACTCGCAGGGATGTAAAGAACACTCATTAACGACTCTAACTGTAATGAACCAGGCACACAATAATAAAGGAATATTCACGTAAACTACATCGACTACAAGAAAGCTTATGACTCAACACCACACACATAACTTATTCAGATTTAACAATTATATAAATCAACCCAGTAATTGTAAACTTTTTGAAGACAGTAATGAAGACATGGAGAACAACACTAAAACTAAATGAAAAACCAGCAGATAACTACAGATCCAATCCAAATTAAACGTGGCATTTTCCAAGGTGACTCATTTAGCGCATTATGGTTCTGTCTGTCATTAATCCCACTGTCGCATATGCTTAACGAATCAACATACGGATTAAAATTAAGGACAATAATATGGTATGTCACACAATTTTTCACCTATTCTTCATGGATGATCTAAAGTTATATGCATCAAATTATGTTCAACTAAACAGTTTAATCAATAATACATTTGAATTTAGTCACGATATCTGCATGGAGTTTGGAGTAGACAAGTGTAAGACGCTACGTATCGAAAGGGTAAGGTTACGCAGGCAGAAGAGTTCCAGCTAGATGATGGAAATAGGATTGGAGTAATGGATGATAACGAAGTATACAAATATTTAGGATTCTCACAAGCTGCCAGAATTGAACATAAAGTAACGAAAGAAAAATTGATAGATACATACAAGAAGCGACTAAAATCTATCCTCAAGACGCAACTAAACGGTAAAAGCAAGATCACAGCAATAAATACATATGCTATACCAGTACTGACATATTCATTCGGAATTATTAAATGGACGCAGACACACATCCACGCGCTGGAAATATTAACTCGTACCACACTTACTAAACACCAGAATGCATCATCCTAAATCAGCAATAGAGAGATTGACACTTCCAAGAGAACAAGGAGGACGAGGCCTAATTGATCTGAACAACTTATATTATAAACAACTAGACATTTTAAGAAAAATTTTTTTACAAAGAGCAACCAATCAACACTGCATAGGGCTGTGGTGCTAGCTGACAAATCATTAACTCCACTCAATCTAGCAAACAAAAATGTCAATCTACATAACTGACGCTTCAAAGAGTTACGTCTCTTAGAAAAGACCCTACACAAGAGACATTATGATGAACTACATAAAGGTCACGAAGATATTAAAGCATCAATAAGTGGTTAAACAACGGGGAAATATTTGGAGAAACAGAAGGTTTTATGCTGGATATTCAAGACATAGTGATTGCAACGAAAAATTATAAAAATACATTATACAAGATGCGACAGTAAACGACAATGTAGAAATGTAGTGTAAGGGGTGAAACAATCGAACACATCATATCCGGGTGCCAGTCACTATGTCAAACGGATTACCTCTACAGACATAACCAAGTAGCTAACATTATTCACCAAAAACTAGCAATCAAGTACAACCTCATTGATACACACACACCTTACTACAAATACAAACCGGAGAAAGTACTAGATAGCAAAGATTTCAAATTATATTACGACCGCACAGTTATAACAGACCAAACTATACATCACAACTGACCGGATATAATAATTGACAAGAAGAAACAAGAAACTACCCTTATTGACGTTGCTGTCCCAATGTGCCATAACGTCGAGACTACATGGAAGAAAAAAAATTGACAAGTATAGTGAACTTGCAATTGAGATCAAGAAGATGTGGAAACAGAAAAGGTAAATACAATCCCATACGTGATATCGGCTAATGGCATAATACCGAAGAAGCTACATAAAAGCATTAAACAACTAGATCTTCCACCCAATGCTTACATCGAGACTCAAAAGGCAGTAATACTCAACAGTTGTAGAATAATTCGTAAATTTCTAAACCAGAAGTTACTTCGAGATTCCGAAACAGCTTCCATCCTGACATGGTTTTCGTGGTTTCCCATAGTCCGAAGAGCAAAATGCTAGGATGGCGACGAGAAATCGGCCACGACCGTCACAGCAGAAAGAAAACATCATCTTCAAACTATATTATAAATGACTTATTTTAGTTAGAGTTAAGACAAAGTAATAATGTAGGTATGTAATATAGATACACATGGAAGTACTTGACGTAAGTACATACAACATGTAAGCTCCGTTTTGACCGAGTTTGTATGAAATACATCCAATAAAAAATAATAATAATAAAATAATAACAATAATAATAATAATAATAATAATAATAATATATAATATAATAATAATAATAATAATAAAAATAAATAATAATAATAATAAGAAGAAGAAGAAGAAGAAGAAGAAGTAGAAGAAATCGGCCACGACCGTACACAGCAGAAAGAAACATCATCTACAAACAATATTATAATGACGTATTTTAGTTAGATTTAAGACAAAGTAATGATGTATGTAATAGGTACACATGGAAGTACTTGACCTAAGTCCGAACAACATGTTAGCTCCAGTTTTAACCGAGTTTGTATGAAATACATCCAATAAAATAATAATAATATAATATTATTATTGATTCATAGCAGTTGTCGAAAAAGTTTGCCCCGACTGGGGTGAATCAATAACTATGTCCTTAAAGCGGGCTTATGCTTAAAAAACCATATATTAATAATAATAATAATAATAATAATAATAATACGAATAATAAGATAATAATTGATGAATAATTGAGAAAAGTGTTTTTAATTCTTTTTAAGTGCATTGACTTTATAAACAATAACAAATAATATGTGACTTTGACAGATAGTAGAATAATTTATCTAGAACAAGGAAAGTAGGGAATAACAGACAATGGACGTTTCTGCGGTGAATTCACTTCAGACCACCAAAGCTGGAAAAATGAGGCAGCGCATCAAATGGACAGAAGATATGAACATGTGTGTGATGCGTAGCTTTTATAGGGTAACGTTATTAGAGACTGTTTTAATAGGTTATCGACAAGAGCTCCATAGAGAGTTTATACGTGAATATCCATTGTTAGAAGTAAGTGCGCAGCAGAATAGCCGACCAAAGAAGAATTATAGTTAAAAATAAAATGTTACCAATAAACCTATTAACTAGAATAAGACGCGAAGTGAAAGACGAACTACAAGCACATCAAGATGATAACGGCGCTACATCGACAGAGGACAGCGAAGAAGAAGACCAGTTGATACCAGAACTACTTGAAATTCCAGAATTACCTGTAATGCCATACTGCTACAACTTCCAGATCTACCAGTTATACCAGAAATTCCAGACCAACCAGAACGTCCCAGACATACCAGAACGTCCAGACCTACCAGAACGTCCGGACCTACCAGAACAAACAGACCTACCAGAACGTCCAGAACCACTAGATGCCAAAACCATTCAAGAAGATCAAGACACCCAGAACGACTAGACGATCAAAACAAGAGGTAGATATGAATAACGCATTAGAAAATACACCTGACATTATCCATCCAAAGAACATCCTAGCTTTAGCATTTGCAACAGCCATGTCAGAGTTTGCGCTCGTAGGACCAACAAAGACCATACATACCAAACCCCAAGCATTCAAAGGAAATGAGACAGCGGTACACATAATGAACACACATATTTTATCAGCATACACACAAGACGAACTATCATTTGCAGACGTTCATGCGGCAATTTACTGTGCAGCTGTAGCAGTGATTAGATACTTGGGTTAAGGTAAAATCTGCTACCTCTTTAAAAACAAAACAAGAGAAGAAAATCCGAAATGGGAACAGCGACTAATTGGGAGAATCGATGAGTTTAGAAAAGAAATCGGTAGATTGGAACAATTGCGAATGGGTAATCGATCTAAAATGTGGTACTCTACTGCCAAAATATATTTGAAAGAATCAAGGTTCACACAAAACATGAAACACTGAACAAATTCATTCACGAATATTTGGATACACTTAAACAAAAAGTAAGTGCTCTTGCTAAGAGATTAAGAAGATATAGAGAATGTAGCATTAGAAAAGAACAAAACCGAATGTTCAAAGAAAAGGAGAAAACAGTTTTACAAAAACTATCTAGTACCGAAGAAATAACAGGAAATGGAAACCAACTAAGACGGAGATAACAGAGTTTTGGGGAGGAATATGGGGTACCCGGTAGCACACAACCAGGATGCACAATGGATTCAAGACGAAAGAGCTAGGATGAGCGATGTTAATGAGATGAGATTCGAAGGTATAACTGTTGATGAATTAAAGTCGACAATCAGTGCAAACATAGCTGGAAGCACCAGGTAATGATAATATTCAAAATTTTTGGTATAAGAAATTCAATACTACTCACAATCAAATTAGAAAATGTCTCAACGAGTTTATAAATGGAGTTAAAGAAATACCGAATTCTTTACTGAAGGAGTAACCTTTCTCAACCGAAAGATAATGACACGAAGAACCCAAGTAAATATCGGCCAATTACATGTCTACCAACTATATATAAAATATTGACTTCATGCATAACAAATAAAGTATATAAGCATTGCGAAGAATACAATAGCATGAGCAGGGAACAAAAACGACGCAGTAAGAACTCGCAGGGATGTAAAGAACAACTCATTATCGACTCTACTGTAATGACCAGGCACACAATAAGAAAAGGAATATTCACGTAAACTACATTGACTACAAGAAAGCTTATGACTCAACACCGCACACATGGCTTATTCAGATTTACAAATATATAAAATCAACCCAGTAATTGTAAACTTTTTGAAGACAGTAATGAAGACATGGAGAACAACACTAAAACTAAATATGAAAAACCAGCAGATATGAGATAACTACAGATCCAAACAAATTAAACGTGGCATTTTCCAAGGTGACTCATTTAGCGCATTATGGTTTTGTCTGTCACTAAACCCACTGTCGCATATGCTTAACGAATCAACATACGGATTTAAATTAAGGACAATAATATGGTATGTCACAAAATTTCTCACCTATTCTTCATGGATGATCTAAAGTTATATGCATCAAATTTTGTTCAAACTAAACAGTTTAATCAATACTACATTGAATTTAGTCAAGATATCTGTATGGAGTTTGGAGTAGACAAGTGTAAGACGCTACATATCGAAAGGGTAAGGTTACGCAGGCAGAAGAGTTCCAGATAGATGATGGAAAAAGGGTTGGAGTAATGGATGATAACGAAGTATACAAATATTTAGGATTCTCACAAGCTGCCAGAATTGAACATAAAGTAACGAAAGAAAAATTGATAGATACATACAAGAAGCGACTAAAATCTATCCTCAAGACGCAACTAAACGGTAAATGCAAGATCACAGCATAAATACTAGCTATACCAGTACTGACATATTCATTCGGAATCATTAAATGGACACAGACAGACATCCACGCGCTGGAAATATTAACTCGTACTACACTTACTAAACACAGAATGCTCATCCTAAATCAGCAATAGAGAGATTGACAATTCCAAGAGAACAAGGAGACGAGGCCTAATTGATCTGAACAACTTATATTATAAACAACTAGACATTTTAAGAAAATATTTTTTTACAAAGAGCAACCAATCAACACTACATAGGGCTGTGGTGCTAGCTGACAAATCATTAACTCCACTCAATCTAGCCAACGAAAATGTCAATCTACAAGGGAAACTCATAACTGACGCTTCAAAAGAGTTACGTCTCTCAGAAAAGACCCTACACAAGAGACATTATGATGAACTACATAAAGGTCACGTAGATATTAAAGCATCAAATCAGGTGGTTAAACAACGGTGAACTATTTGGAGAAACAGAAGGTTTTATGCTGGCTATTCAAGACAGAGTGATTGCAACGAAAAATTATAAAAAATACATTATACAAGATGCGACAGGAAACGATCAATGTAGAAAATGTAGGTGTAAGGGGTGAAACAATCGGACACATCATATCCGGGTGCCAGTCACTATTTCAAACTATTCCATAACTATTCAAGCAAAGATTTCAAATTATATTACGACCGCACAGTTTATAACAGACCAAACTATACATCACAACTGACCGGATATACTTATAATTGACAAGAAGAAACAAGAAACTACCCTTATTGACGTTGCTGTCCCAATGTGCCATAACGTCGAGACTACATGGAAGAAAAAAATTGACAAGTATAGTGAACTTGCAATTGAGATCAAGAAGATGTGGAAACAGAAAAAGGTAAATACAATCCCATACGTGATATCGGCTAATGGCGTCATGCCGAAGAAGCTACATGAAAGCATTAAACAACTAGATCTTCCACCCAATGTTTACATCGAGACTCAAAAGGCAGTAATACTCAACACATGTAGAATAGTTTCGTAAATTTCTAAACTAAGAATGATACTTCGAGATTCCGAGACAGCTTTCATCCTGACATGGTTTTCGTGGTTTCCCATAGTCCGAAGAGCAAATGCTAGGATGGCGACGAGAAATCGGCCACGACCGTACGCAGCAGAAAGAAAACATCATGTACAATTTTGTAAATGACTTATTTTAGTTAGAGTTAAGACAAAGTAATAATGTAGGTATGTAATATAGATACACATGGAAGTACTTGACGTAAGTCCGTACAACATGTTAGCTCCGGTTTTGACCGAGTTTGTATGAAATACATCCAATAAATAAAAAATAAAATAATAATAATAATAATAATAATATTAATAATAATAAAAATAATAATTATAATAATAATAATAATAATAATAATAATAATAATATTTTTTCTGTGAAAAAATATTACAATTGGACAAACATGTAGGTGTAATAAGTCGATGAAATGTTTTAAATTCGAAAAAAATCGTAAAATTGTGATTTTCATAGAAATAAGTTTTCGATTGCGCTCAAATTTCACACGAATATACGAATATATTAATTTATAAAATTTAGGTTCTGTGAAAAATTCATTACAATCGTCAATCGGATAAAGCATGTAGGTGTTAAGTCGAAGAAAGTTTTTAAAAATAGGGAAAAAACGTAAAAACTGAGATTTTTTTAGAAATAATGTTTTGATTGCGCTAAAAAAATGTCAGTTCTAAGTTTCAGATATTTGAAGGCCTCCAGAAAATGTCATCGCAATTAGAGTATCGGTTTAGCCGGAATCGTGTTAACAGTAAGACAAAAATATTGATAATAAAAAAAATCTGGATTTTTTTCTACGTTGTCGTGAAATGGAATCTTTGCTTCGCTCGCTACGCTCATCCAAAAAGTAAACTTAAATAAATAATTTAAAAGATAATTTTGCAAAATTGTTGTTTTTAAGTTTTTTTCAGTGAAATATCCTCTTAAAATAACAATGAAAAAATGTAATTTTTTATTTTTATATTATGCTTTATTGAAATACAGTGATTGTAATGTTATGGCAATCCCAAAATTTATACATATGAATTGGTAGGTAAATACCCTGAAATAACCGTTTTATTTATTACTGTTTTAATACTTTCTAACGCGTTATAGAAATCCCGTTATTTTTACACGGAAAAACCCAAATTTTTTATTGGTTTTGATTTTGAAATTTTGAAATTTTAAATACTTTTTAAAACTGTATAAAAATTTTTTTTAAACGTAATAGAGAAAACGGTTTTTTAATTTTTTTTTGCGAACTGTTTTTCATACGTAATATTTTGGTAATTCTAAAACCATAACATTAAAATGCAAATCCATACCGTAATAAAACGTTATTATAACGTATGTGTGTTCATAGGGAAAGAGGATCGGAAGTAACGTCTACACTCTGGCAGAAAATTAAAACTTGGGAAGGTTCTTGCAAGATACAACGTTGACAAACTTAAGCTTTTTCATATCTGCCCCTTCATTGACCCGTCGACTTCCGGAAAGACTTCTCAGCCCTTTATTACACGGGAAGACGACACGACACGACGCAGCACATTGTTCCTTACTACTTACGCAGGCGCAGACTCAGGACAGTTAAAAGACATCTTGCATCGAATGCAGCATGTCACGCTCCAAATAGCAACCGACAGATTCACGATGGACCCTGTCGTATCCCTGGCGAAATCCCTGGGCCGCATGGGGGGGGCAAAAAATCGAATAACTGCGGTCGACGCAGAGCAGGGGCACGGGCGCGGGCGGCGAAGACGAAGGTGAAGTTACTTCGAGAAAAAGGGGCAGCTCAGGTGCTCCTCTGGAGGAGTAAGAGGTGGGGCGAGTCGGGGTGCTGAAGTTGTAGTGAGGTTCGATACGACGAGGACCTACTGGAGCGCCTTAACCCCCCGCCGAACGTCCCCAGGACACCGTCACCAGGTGGGTCTGAACCCGCGGACTCCCGGGGGACGCGACGACAGTGCTGCCGGCCGAGGCTGATCATCCGACGACCCCCGGTCCCACGCAGGATGACTGCTACACATCGACCTTGACGCCGGGCTTTGAACTGCCGGGCGTCTGGGGTAGTGCCGGTAAGATGGATCGTGTGTGTTTTCGTTTTTTATTCAGTTTCAATTATTTTATTCATTGTGCGGCAATGTCGTTTTGGGGGTGCTTTGGTGTTATCCAAACTCCGCTAGTGCAATTCACCTTCCAACTTCTGACAGTCGGTGTTTCCTGATACTGTGTTCATTTAAATTGTGTTTATTTCCCGGATTTCATTATTGAAGACTATTCATTGATGAATATTATACCCCAAATTTAATTGTTTTTTCGTACTGTGATGCATTTTCTTTTATTGTATAATTGTTAATTTTTTGGGATTTGTGTGTTTTTCTTGTATTTGTAGTTATGTTTTTTTGGGGGTTTTGGGGGTTTTACAGTGGTTAATTTCTAATTTCAAGGGCACCGGGAGGGCGAGGTCGTGGTTTAGGGACCATATTCAAAGTGGAAGTTTGCGGACATCGATTTCAGGCAAACCAGCAGGGGGGTTTGGGGGGGCCCTAACCACAGCGCAGCAGTGAAAATTTTAAAACCAAAGGTTTTTAGAGTGCTTTCTGAGCGTTTCAGAAAAACCGGGACTGAATGCAATACCGAAACACTATCGTTGTGTAGTGAAAAAACCTGAAAACCTTTTCCAAAAAAGAAATAGGCCGGACGCGTCCACCCAAGAAAAAAAAGTGGGCGGACGAGACCGCCCGCGTCCGCCCTGAAATTAACTACTGGGTTCACGTTTTTTACGGGGTGGGGGAATGATGTAAGGTATTTATGCATCATAAAAACAAAGGTTATTGTATGCATACTAAAGGGTATGCTAATTTAGTATACTATATGATTTATGATATGTGTCAAATGTGGAAATCGTATTTATTTTATAAGGTATTAATATGGTTCACACTTGAATGTCAAGTGATGACCAGTTTGTACTTAGAGCCAGGTCTGGAAGTAGGCGGAGCGTGTGCCATTATAAGTGCAGCCAGAGCGCGAGCGAGCTATCTTGGAATAGGGCAAGGTAGACAGCTGGGCCTGGATTCCCAAAAACGCCTAACTAAGACGTGTCCTAGTGTTAAGACGTGTCCTAACTAAGACACTGCTAGGACATCTTAACTAAGACGTTCCTAAGACGTCCTAGCTAAGTCACGCCCTATTCCCAAAGGTGCCTAAGAAAATCTCAGACGTGTCCTAAATATTAAGACAAAGTAGCATTACGTCATAGATGACGTCATCAATATAGACATTTTGGACCAATAAGGAGTAGGTTATAAAAAGCGCGCGAAATTTGAATTTTCTACTGTAGTCGAGTTTGTTGCCTATATACTGAGGGCATTTAGCAGAAGAATAGTGCAAAATGTGATACTATTTTACCTTAGGTAGAAAAATCGGAAATTTTCCGCTCTTTCATTTAAAGAACATCCAAAAAATATTTAATGGTAACTTTGAGCGGCAGGGCTGCCCAAAGTTAAAAAAAAAAATTGTAGAATAAGTAGAAGAAAGGTGTGAAACGGGACTAGGAAAATTGGAAAATATTTCCGCTCTTACCAAAAATATAATTCTAAAAAATGGGTGGTATTTTTAGTCCCAGGGAAAACCAAAAATGGGGAAAGTCAAAATAAACAGATTACCTGATTAATGGTGCAATTAGACTACACTAATAAAAATTTTCTATTTCTTCGTAAAAACCAATTAAAAAAAACTCAGACAGTTCTTTGGGCCCCGGGCATCCAAAGTGGAAGAGAAAATTTATTGACTTGGGATAATGGGGGGGTCCCAAAATTTACCGCCCATCAAATTCTGTTTGTGAAAGAGCGGAAAATTCAGTTTGTACTAGTACAGATATTTACAATCCTCAAATTTTTGGAAATTTTAATCCCCTGACAGCCCACCCCCCAAAGTTTTTTCAGATTTCTTTTGAATGTTTTTTTTATGAAAGAAAGGAAAAAACCTTTTCAAATTTTCAGTGTTCCTTTGTAGAAAATAGTAATTGTTGTTTTTTCAACTTTCAAACCCTGGGGCCCTATTTAAACAATTTATTGAGGATAGTTAAAGGGGGACAATGTTATTTTTTTTATTAACCAAAGAAAAATTGGTTTACCGAACAGTCCTCACTAATACTATAAAATTTTGCATTTCCAGTTACCATGCATAAATTTTGACTGATGAACAAATAAAAAGATGGGAAATACCCTCGAGTGGCAAGCGATATGCATCCCTAAAAAATAACACCTTAACCACCCCCTTAAAATGGGAATGCGGAGGGGCTGTTTTTTGTCTAAAAAATTTTTCGATTATTAAAATTAAAAATTAAAAAATATTTTTGTACATATTTTAGTTAAACCCAACCTACTTCTTACCAAATCCTCCCCCCCCCAAACCCCCCCAAACCCCCCACACTATTGTGTGCGTGTGGGTTTGTAGGGGGGGGGGGGGCCCACACAACAAATTTCCCAAAAATATTTTTTCTAATTTTAAATTTATACTAATACAATAATAAGGAATACACAAATATATTCTTGTTATTGTTTAATTTTTTTGCATTTTTGCAATATTCCTCCCCCCCTTCTTAATTTTTTTTGTAGGGGGGGGGGGCTATATTGACCATACTATCAGTTTTTCTCACTCTAGAAAACTCACTCTCGAAGAGGTTAACTGGGAATTGGTATTAGTTCGTATTATTACATTATGTTTATTTATTAAACAAAAAACCAAAAATTATTTTTCAAAATGTTTTGATCCTTTAACCAAATGCCCTTCTAAAACCACTTTTCCACCACCCCCATTTTACTAGTTATATAGGGGCCAGCACAAATAGTGAGTTACCAATATAAATTTTCATGTTTTAGATAGAAATTTAAATAGTTTACTTTGGGGGATATTTGATATAACAAACCCCATCTCTCTTCAATACATTAATGATTCAAAAAACCATTGAAATAATGTTTTAAAATTTGTATTTTATGGCCCAATCAACCACTGTCTCTTACAACCCCCACCCCTTATATGTTTTTTTTAAATTTTTTACTAAAGTATCGGCACTAACCAGCTTCCCGCTTTTACCAAAAGTTAACACCTTTCACCTCCCCTTTAAGCACATAAACCTATTTTTTGAACATTTTTGGTCATGAGTAAACAAAAAATCTAATTTTAAGAAAATACCCCTTAATATGGGTTTTGTACAATTTGTTTTGGGGTAGGGGTTACAAAAACTGTAACTATCAAAGTAGGGACTACACAATTTTAAATAATTTTTACTACTTAAGAGGGACTTAGAAACTGGTTTCTATTTTTAAATAAATATTTTAAATTTATTTTTTAAAAAAATTTTAAATCATAAAAATTTACAAACTTTTAATTTGAACTGTACAATCTACAGCGGGCCAATATTGTCTTAACTAGGTATTTGAGTTGATTTTATTTAAATTCATAATTTTATATTTTTTTTTTATTTTTGTTCTATATTCATTTTATTTTCACATTTTTCTTTTTTTATATTGGGTTCTGACTAAATTATTAAAATTGAAAAAGAAAAATTTGTAAATTTTTTGGTTAGTGGGCTCTGTTTGATATTAAATAAAATGTTTTTTCATTGTTAATTTTCTCTTTTCTACCTCTGAAATTTTTGCAGATTAAAATTAAATTTAAAATTTAAATTCTGTAGCAAACAAAAATATGGTAATTTAAATTTCAAAAAATAAATTGGGTAGGCCTATAGGGTAAAAATTTTTGTACATTTGGGGGCCCTACTTAGGGTATCAACTAGCTACCATCAGAGACTTTTTCTTAAAATATTAAAAAAAATTTTTTAAAAAACATACCCAGTAATTGATACTAATTTTTTCAAGATCCTTTTCCAAATTCTATCAAGGAGGAGGTGGGTTTAAGCAAAAACACTTAAATTGTGGAAAACATAAAAACATCAAGGTATCATCTCATTTATGAATGAATTTTACTTTAGGCCCAACCTTAGACAAACACATTTCCCAAATTTTATGAAAAAAATTTTAATCTTTTAAACCCAAATTTTTCAATTGGTGGATAGCATAGGACGGTCTACCGGTATGTACTTGGTACTATCTTTTTTAAAGGAAAAATTTTTTATTTGAATGTGTCACTAGTCTACCAAAAATAACCCATTGAAGATTTTACAATAGCCTAAATATGTTTCAAAAATACAACGGGAAAAAATTATTTTACTTTTTTAATACAAATTTTCACTTTTGAGTACGGTAGTTAGCTTACAGTGCTTACCAGTCCTCTATATCCCCTAACTTCAAATTAGTGACAAGATTTTAAAAAAGAAAAAGAATAATTTGCTTTGCCCTTTTTTTTCTGTCTTGTCACAGTATGGTGTAACTGTAAAATATTAGTGTGTGGAAATTGCATTTGGGAAAAAGGGGTTTTATTTTAGTTGTAGGCCTATTTTATGTTTGGGTTTTTTGGTAGTTTTTTTTTGGGGAAACATTGTTTGAATCTACAAATGTGCTTACTTAAATGCTACTATAAAAAACCAATCAAAATTTTCATTTTAAGCAAATATTTTAGATATAAATGCCTATATTACAGAGAACACAACCCCTTTTAATTTAATGTTAAAAAAATGTCTGTAGGTGCAATATTTTACAAGGTAAAATAATGTGTTTAATCTGGATCAAGAGAAAGGACAGTGGGGGACCTCTGGGGCCCCCCAGCTCCCAGTCCAGTCCCAGAGACGTCCAATGAACCTCTTTATTCTGTTAAAATTTTACTAAATTGTCCACATTAAAAGGGGTTTTTAATATTATCTTTATTTTACCATAAGATTTTAAAACCAACCTATTAATCTCTATGATTTTTACAAAATTATCCCCTATTATATTCTCCATACCTACAAGAACCAATCATTTAATTCACTAAAAATGGCAGAATGTAAAATTGTTCATGCAATTAAAAAAAATTATAGCTAATCTTGTTAGAAAAAAATAAAGGAGCAGTTTACCTAGAGCCTACTGCTGCCAGTAGGTTTTCCCCCCATAGTCGTAAAGTAGGGCCCACTGACTTAAATTTATTGAAAAATAAATAGGGCCCACCTACACTGAGATACAAAAAGCTATTCTATGCGCTTAACTTGTCACTCGGTTTGCAGCAGCCCCCGAATGATCAAAAACGAAAATCGCTTTGGGTTTGTAATGCATTAAAGTTAAAATTATAAAATGTACTCTTTTGAAATAGTCATCATAGGCCTACCCAAAAACCAAGCCCAGACAAGCTGTAGGTGAAACCTAGAGCTCAGGGTTTGGGGAGTTTTAGCCTAAGCCAAGTCATAGGGCTAGGCCTAGGGACAATCTATCGTTGCAGCCCTATTGGCCCAAAACGAAAAGTTAGGCCCAGCTTGCTACCCCCGAGGCCTATTACAAACCTATGAGGCCACAGCCCCTAGGTACCTGTAGGGCCTATGTAGCTAGGCCTACCTAAAGTTACAGCTTAGGGCCTAGGGTAGGCCTAGAAACCCTTTAATTGGATTAGGTTTGCCTATAGCCCTCTGCATTTCATTTCAAAATTTGTGTTTACTTTTAAAGGGCCTATGTACCTAATTTTTTTAATAAAATGGATTGTAGGGGTAGGCTACTTGGGCTAGGCCTACCCTAGCCTTTAGCCTACAGGGAAAGAAAGCGCAACTCTTTTCAAAAGCCAATGCTTAGGCTAGGCTAGCCTAGCCTCCTAGGCCTTAGTTTTTTAGGTCTCGAGGGCGTATAAGCAATATGAAAAACGTACAGGGATTAGTTTTCTCCCTTTGCTTTATTTTAATTGCAAACTTACCACAACAACGTTTTAAAAGCAAAGAAAACGAAGCGAGGGGTAGGGGGCATCCTACTCCAACGTCAAATTTTTTGGGGTTTGATTACCCCTTTTTGTTAAAAAAAAATGTTTCATTACTGATTTTTTTTTACTTTTATTTGCAAATTTTTTTGCATCCAAAAATAGCACTCTAAGAAATCGCTCACAGAAAAATATTTTAAATTTTACTTTTTCATTTGAGGGGGTACAGCCCCCTTCCGTGGTCGCCGCCCTTTCTCCTAGGACATCGCTAAGACGCGCGCAGGGGTGACCTATCTTTTTCCGTCTCAGGGTGTCCTAGCGCTGGCACTTTCGAGAAAAGGGCTAAGTTTTTTGAGAAAACCCCACCGCGTCCTAAGTAGTAAATGATTTAAAAGGTTCCCAGTTAAGACACGTCTTATTTTGGCGTTTTTTAAGAAACCAGGCCCAGGTATTTTGTACACACCATGACCAACAAGACAAAAAAACACTTTTGTAATCGTGATTACTTAAAATCATTATTTCGCCTAAATACTGACTCAGTGGGACGAACTACTTTTCACAGCTTATAAATGTTGATTTATGTGATAACATATCACGATAACATGATCAAAATACGGCTGACCATCTATGTACATACATCTATGTAGTCGAATCGTCAGAGAGGCAGTGGAAATTGAGAAACGCCCACTCATCTTAACAAACGAGACGATGGCAAGCGTTTGGCTCAATCGTGGAAGCCTGCTTTGATTGAGAGGTTAGTCAAAGAAAGCGGTATAGCGGCTGATAGAGCGCCTGCAGTTCTACACGAACGTGGGACGGTCCGGACGGATCCAGCCATATTGTCTAGAAATTTTGAATCCAGCAGAATGACTATAAGTCATACTGCAGCTCTTGAGTAATAGGGCTAGAAGTGATTGGCAGACAATAAAACTAGGAAAACGCTTAAGTCCCGCCGCGTTGTTGGATGAGCGTAATTGGTGCATTGACCTGCCATGTGTTATGCAGATTTTTTTTTACTAAGTCGATTTTTTAAAAATTAAATTAAATTAAATAAATTAAAAATTAACTTTATTCTTTATTTTTTCTTAATCGTAATTTTAAAAAAAGAAAAAACTCGTAAAATTGCTATTTCATAACAAATAATTATTCGATTGCGCTCAAATTTTACACGAATATAATAATTCATAAAATTAAGGTTCTGTAAAAAAATCATTACAATAGGATAAAGCATGTAGGTGTTATAAGTGAAAGAATTGTTAAAAAAAAGAAAAAACCCGTAAAATTTCGATTTTCACGAGAAATAATTTTTCGATTGTTCTCAAATTTCACACGAATATCTTAATTCATAAAATTTAGGTTCTGTAAAAAAATCATTAAAATCGGATTAAGCATGTAGATGTTATAAGTCGAAGAAATTTTTTTAAAAATCGAAAAAAATCGTAAAGTTGCGATTTTCATTAGAAATAATTTTTCGATTGCGCTCAAAAGCAGTGGCAGTTCTAAGTTCAGAGATTTCGAAGGCCCCCATAAAATTTCATCGCAATTGAAGCATTGGTTTAGCCGGAATCGTGTTAACAAACAGCCAAAAATACAGGAAAAAAAAAAAACATTCCGGATTTTTTTCTCACAGTGTAGTGAAATGGAATCTTCGCTTCGCTCGCTACGCTCATCCAATAATTCAAGATGTTGTTGGTTTATTACTCTCTCGTCCGCGTATTCATGGCTGAATTTTAGGTCAGGGTGCGACTCAAGGTGAGCTAAGAGAAGGTGGCCTGGCCTCGCGGAAGATAAGGGCTCGTTCGGCGCTAGAGTATTAGTGCCAACACACGGTCACGCGTGTCTCCATAATCACGTGACTGTTATATTATCACGCAAATTTACGGTACCTTTTCAAAGCATTCACGTTCACGCTGCTACTCAATCAGAAAGCTCAACAAATAGTTAACCCCCACATCCTATTAATAAATAATTAATTAAAATTGCTAGTTTACTTTGCACAAAATTCACTCTCACTAATCATATGGCCTGCTATTTTGGGGTGCTTCCCCCCATGCAAAGAGAATATTTACTCTCCAAAGAGAGCTAACGTATCATAGCTGGTGTCTCCAGAAAACACTCATGTGGAGAACTCTTAAAGGAACTTGGTATTCTTACTCTAGCATGTAGTCTACCCTCATCCAATCAGCCGCATTATTTGTTCGCACCAACAGTAACCTATTCCATCTAATGCTTATGTGCACTCCCATAACACTACTAGAGCCAACCTAAACATACACAGGCCCTCCCACAACCTGCGCCTCTTTGCACAAGGCCCTGAATATCTAGCTTCCACCCTATACAATAAGCTTCCTTACCATATCAAAACCTCCTCCCACCTGCCTTCCTTCAAACATAAGTTGAAATCATATAGCAAACAGCTTTCCGAGTTCCGTTTTCAGGAACTTTTGTGGGAACTTGTTCCTTTTTTTGGATCAGGAATTTGGGCACGTCAAAGTTACTATTTCTTTGGAACTTGGAACTAATTTAACGATTCTTTATAAGTTTATTTCGCCGTCGTAATCCGTTCGAATTCCAGCAGGCCTAACTGATATCGTAAACTGCACTATTAAAAATATATTGTGGCATCTTGTGTTTTCGTAAATGGCTGTTGTAACTACTACAAAAGTTGTAGTAGTAAGCTGTATGCAAACTTTAGTTCTCTTATCTCACCACAGATGGCAGCGCAAGTGTTGTGGGCCACACTTTTGCATGCGTAGTCGTTTAAATTCCAGTGCCGTACTCAAACTATAATATTGCAGTTACCCCCTTTTTGCAGAACGCCCCTCAATAAATAAAAGTAATAATAAGGAACGTGAATGGAACAAAGGAACGAGGAACGCGTCTAAGTTCCTTTTTAGGCAGAAATAACTTTTCAAAGTTCATTTTTTGGGGGAACATGCCCATGACTGGTTAGCCCCAAACTAAGGTATTAACATCAATCCGTCACCTTCACCAACAAGGATATCATATACGGTGTCTTTTTTCTTCTTCTTCGACTTTGGTTAAGTGACGATTTGCTAGTTATTGCGGCTACTCCTGTTCCTGCTTGTTTCCAGTATTTCTATTTCAATATAACTTACATAACGATTATGATTCACGATTTTACTTAAACCCTTCACGACAATTCGAAATATTGAAACACAAAAATACGTTAATTATCACAATACAAAATAACTTTACAAACTTTGCGAGCGTATCAAAGCGATGTCAGATCCCGGGGTAACCACGCAGGCAGTGTTTTTACACAGCTAGACTGTGCAACTCTTTAAACCCGTTACGACTCTGTCTTGTCGCATCTTGGGCTTAGCTATTGTGTGCTAGGTCAGCTGATTGGGCAGGACACGAATTAGACTAATACTCATCCGAAATAAGCCGAGTTCGCACTGCGTGTGGGTAATGGGAGGGTGGGAGGGTGGGTACGAGACGGAGGGTGGATTAAAGCACCACCTTCGTGGAATAATCAATTCGTGCAGGGCCTATAGAGCCATTAAAATACGTTATAGAGACTGTAGCCAGGCGTGTATAGGTATATATTGATATTAAATTGAAATTTTTTGTGCTCATGAGGTCCTTACCAATAAACTTACAGCTAATTGTCAAGTTGTCACACGCGTCAATACCCCTGCAATGTTCTTTGTAAATATAGAATAGTACTATATTAAATTTAAATCAAAATCAAGGACTTGCATTTTTTGTTCTTATTACTTGAACTGAATGAACTCGATAATGCGCGCGACTACTCAGATGCTACTTGTCACGTCACCAACGTAAAGCGAGTCCAATACAGTTTGATAGAATTCGATTTCAACCTATAAATGAAGCTTGTAGATACAAAACCAGTATTCTCAACAAACATCTCGTTTCAAGTAAGGCATAGCTTTGACTCGCAGTTTGACGGCTACTACTTGAAAAAACAGTCTTAATTCATAAAAGGCATTCTCCATGTCGCTCATTTAGAACATTCCAATCATCTATGCCGCTATGTATTCCCACTTTCCAATAATTTGACATTCATTGTTATTAAGATATTAACCTTATTACATATTATTTTGTTCTATTACTTGTTTATAATGGAAGTTTATATATGTTTTTCATGGTAGACGGCCATTCGCATGTTCCTCCAGACCATGGTACATAAAACCAACCAAATTCTCCCTCTCAACATACCGTCTCCAAATGTGTGCATAATTTTGAACCAGTTTTTTATTTTTTATTTTTATTCAATTTTCACCCAAAAACGTTCGGAGATACGGGGGGGGGGGCTAATTCACGTCAATCCCAAATGCGATTTTCAACTCAAAATCATGGTGCATCATCTTGTACCACCATTTTGCACCCAATTCCAAAATTTGAACCAAATACTTTAGTTTTAACGGCCAACACCTCATCTTTCTTACAAATACGATTTTAACGGAAACATGTTTATTTGTTCTGATTTGGAATTTATTTTTCCACAAATATTTTTATTTTTTACTCATATAATGGCTACGGAGGTAAAAGTTTTTCAATTGATTGCTGGGGGGGTGTTAACAGTATACAAATTTGAGCTCAATACATGTTAAAATTTTGCACTATTTTGTACCAAGATTTGACCTGCTTTATCCCAATGGTTACGGAGTTCTGAACAGTCACAGTCGAACAGCCTTCAAAATGTTGCCAAACTAAACTTTAGATGAAACCTAACTATAGGGCCTTGTGGAGAAAAGCTAGTCATTTCTTCAATTTGAAGGATGCATTCACATCCTTTTTTACAACCACATGCTCGTCACAAGAAATACTGAGAAATATCTTATGAACGCATAGAAAAAATATTGAAGGAGGTATCTAGTGTTTAATAGATTTTTAGAAGTACAAACATCATATCAAGACAATCACAATAAAGTAAAGTGATCAAAAATGATACAATGATCACGTGGTGTAGATATACATTAATTTTTTATCCATTCGACCCCCGTCTGGACCCAGGGTAGAATTGGCCCAGAGCATGGCTCTGCTCATCGTAAAATGCTAGTGGCTGGTTCTGACCAGCATTGGGACCTTCCTCCCCACATCGCCTGGGCTAGAGTAGGCCCAAACGCATTATGACCTACAGTTCACGCGCTCATAATCCAAAAAAACAATTTTAACAAAATCGACAAATCAAACACAATATTTCTTTGTCGAACCCCTCTTCTGGCTGCCTGTCAATGTAATTATTATCGTGCTCCTCGTATTGGATAACAAATTAGCCATATTATATATAATAATGTTGTGGAAGCAACAACGTAACGAGAAACAGTAACTTGATAAATGTTGCACTTTCATTGATGCCCTAATACTCAATTAAAACC
>JAMZAV010006376.1:0-39381 GCA_024449915.1 Sweltsa coloradensis
TAAAAAAAAACTGGGGGTTTGTTTTTTTTTTTAGTGGAAATTGCATTGTTCCATAATATCTAAAAACACCCTACATCTGAATAATCTATAATTGAAGTCTTTGTAAAAAAATAACTATTAAGCGTTTTTCACTTGAAGCTGAAGATAGAGACATCACCCAAAAGCAAGCATTCAAGCATATGGTAACGGGGCTATATCATTTGGGCACGAACATTTCGGCTGGACTTTTTTTCAGTTTAAATGGTGCTTTTTTTGGTAATACATTTAAATGATTGAATTGTTGTTTCTTTGGTTTTTATACATGAATTTAGTGTTAAAAATAGTGGGGAAGCTTTGAAAATCAGGTACCGTTATCTCGTGAGTACCCACAGTATTTAATACGCTTTTAAGTTTTAAATATTGCATTTTTCAGGGATATTTTTGTTGACATTTCGTTCTAACGAAAAAAAAGGGATATTGTTTTTTTCAATTACTAAACCCAAACAACATGACAGCTACAAAACACGGGGCATTTTTGAACTATTGCTTAAAAAAATGTCAATAAAACATTGAATTTGATTTTCATGAAATATGACATTTCCCCAAAGGGTATATACACAACAGAGGAATGTTTAGAAATTATTTCATACACTAATTAAAAACTAAAGTTGCGTTCATCAGGCGCTCGATACTTATTTTCTACGGGTCAAGCTAAAGCTTTCTAGTTGCCTAAATCAAAAATTGGACCTACAAAAGTCGCTGAAACTTTGGAAAATTCTTTCAAAAAACTATCTACAAAAAAAGTTTGAAACACCCCAAATGGGCCTATTGATAAAAAAAAATGTTAAATTTAAGAAGAAATTACTAGTTTCAAGGATAACCAAAAAAATTAATACTTTGTTGACAATAAAGAGGGTATTAAAAGAAAATTTGAAAACAAGATGAAATAACTATAAAGAGCTTTTTGAATTTACAAAGAAAAAACAAAAACATCGTCAAAAAAAAACGGAATTTTCTCTCAATCAAAAATTTTATAACCAACTACAGCCTTTGTGTGCTGTCAGAAATCGGCCAAAAAAAAGCCGGTATAGTGAGATTTCAATTAAATTAACCCACTATGAAATGGCTAAACCCCTGCCTCGTTTCAGTGTCGCAAACACTCTTTTTGAATCACCCAATCCCCCTTTATATCAATTAAAGGGTAGCCCTTTTGGGGGAAAAAATCCATGGCACCATAGAAAGCTTAGACCTACTCGGGGTCCGCGCAAGTCAACGTATAACAAGACAACCCCCAAGTGCTAGTTTAGTGACAGCCATGGACGTGAGCAAGCCACGAATCACATCTCAGCTATTGAAACATGAAGTCTATAACATTTGAAAACCTAATGCAATGCTAAAAAATGTAGTTGAAGACGCCCCTTTTTCCATGCCTCCCTTTAAACTGCCGGACTGGACTTTTAAAATTGCGGGCCCAAATAACATGCCAAATACTGTGAACGTTTGGTGATAAAAAAAACTTATTAAATCCCACGGTCGTGTCCTCTGATCAATTTGGTAAACATTAGATATGACCGTTAAATTTCAACAAAAAACCCTAGACATCAATCAAAATATTTATAAATTCATCACTGCAAAAAAAAATTGCTATTTTTGGACTTCTGTAATAAAACGATCAGAGTTTACTGTGCACGGTTTGCCCTGAATGCTGGTGGTAAATCCAAACCATCCCAACTGGCAGAGATTATTAATGCACGAAATTCCGCACACACTTCACTGCACCTAAACATGAAACCAATAGCAACTCTCTTTCAAAGACTACTTCAACCCCGAGCTGCAATTCTGATATGTAAAAACCCAAAGTGATATTTTCCCCATGCCCATCGACCACCTTTTTGTACATTGTGTGGCGGAAGACTTGAAGTTTAAAACCGTGGAATTGAAAACAAATTTAAATCTACATTTGGCGGCATTGTTACCTTGGGTCTAGAGACCCCAGAGTTGGGACTCATTTTTTTCTCCGAAGAAAGGGTAGACTTATCTGAAATTTGGGTGATAAAACCCGCAGTCGCTCAAACCTACGTACCAAATTTTTGCCAATCGCTAAATGCTTAAAAAATTTCTGTTTTTTTTATAAATAAAAGAACTGCAATGCCTAAAATTGGATGTGGCCTAGATGGTTTCTTGGCCTACCATAAAAAACATATTACCCAAAATTTTCATAAATTAAAAAATTTAAAATCAACGTTTATTACTACGAAAAAAGAAGCAGCCACCAAAAAAAAGGAAAAACGACAATAAATCAGAGCACAAAAATTTTTAACCCCAAAAAAAAACAACCCTCAAATAAGCTCCAAGTTCCAAGAATGCAAGAATTTTTACGCAGCTGTCCGTGATTTGGAGTTCCGACTAATCAGAACTTAATGAGGAATGTGAAAAGAAACTACCATTCATGATGCCTCACTTTTTGACCCCGGGCGTGAACCTACGTCGCCCCCTGCTACCCAAAAATCCTCATCTTATTTTTTTTACGAATAAAAAGAGTGACCCAACAAACGTAAAGCCGAAAACCTTATCTCAAACCCACTTCACCAGTCCAATCCATGTAAAGCAAAAACAAAAAGCTTATAAACCCCAAAGGGGTAAGCCTACCTTTCCCCAGCGTGACCCCATTCCACACGGTCATCAGAAAGGCCAAACATGGCACCCCCTATTTTACCCCAAACAAAACAAAAAAAAAGTAAAAAAAGCTATCACCTCGCTTCTCAGGATTTTCCCCCGCACCACCCCCAGAAAAAAAAAAACATACCTCTTCCAGGCCCCTTCAGAACACATTCAAATTAGTTTTTCTAAATATCAATCAATAAGGAATAAAATGAAGGGCTTGACTTTTCCTCAGCGCTTTTCTCCAGTATCCTCTGTATAGCAAGCACTGGCTTAAAATTTTCTGAAATTGACTCCTTTTGTACCCCAAACTATTTTTGTTATATTTTTTTGCCGCCCCTCATTTTTTCATGGAGGGTGTGGCTATATTTGCAAAACCTCATCTTAGCTTTTCCCCTAAGCTGAAATAAAAATTAAACTTGAAAATCTTTTGAATGCTCGGGGCTTCAGGCCATCTCTAATTTCTTTTTTAAAATCATATCTTTGTATCGATCTCCACTTAGGGACCCTAAAGTTTTTTTTCTCCTTAGAAAAAATGCTAGGTTTTAACAAAGAAATTCCCCCAAATCCCTTTACATAATTTGTGGGACCACAATAGCCCTTTTTAACACAATCTAACCAGCACTAAATAATTGATTTACAAAATTTTCCTTTCATTTATGCTCCATCACATCTCCTACAAGATCACACTTTCCAGTAAACCCTTATTGATAATTTTTACCTCCATGACGAATCCTTTTCACTGCCACAGTGCGTGATCCAGGGTTTTTCCGACCATCATGCTCTTTTTTTGACCACCCCTCCCCCTTATCACTCAAAGATTCTGACTAAAAAACGTTTTTTAAATGATAAAAATTTTGCTCACTTTTCCCGGCAGGTGGTGAAAAAATGGTCATCTTTATCATTTAAGCAGATGTGATTTTTTATACTCTTTTTTTGTGCCCATTTTCTTGGTTCACTTCAATAAAGTTTTTCCTCTAAAAACAATTAAAATTGGAAACCATAGGTAACCCATGGATTCTCAGGCACTTCGCTGTGGGGAAAAAAACACTAAAAAATCTTCACTCATCTTTGAAACACCCCAAAAAAATCAGTTTAAAGAGAAATATTTTGGCCCTCAAAAGTCTCTCCAAAAACTTTAGACAATAAAAACTTCATTTTATACCCCGCAAAATAGCCGACCCCTCAAACTCTCTAAAAGGGCCGGGTCTTTAATCAAATCCCGACTTCTTCGCCCTATCCAAAAAAAGTATCACCATAATGCATAAAGGGAAACTAGTATCTAACCCAACTTCATTAGGCAAATTTTAAATCCCTTTTTCACCCCAAAATGTGCCCCCAGCAATTGAAACAGGGAATTCTAAACCCTCCTCAAAATTCCCCCAAAAAGGTTTTCCCTAGCCAGTTCAAACCTTTTTTCTAACCCAAACCACCCCAGTGAAGGGGCAACTATATTAAAAAAACAAAGCACAAGACACTCACTGGGCGGGATAAATTCCCGGGATCCCCTTTTTGGCAAAATGCCCCCCATTTTTTATTTTTCCCCCTATCTTACTTATTAATGAGCCCCTTTATCAGGTACTTTCCCCTCTGATTTTTAAAATAGCAAAGGAAATCCAATTTTAAAAAAAAAAGGGGGAAAAATCTAAAAAAACAACTCCCGCCCCATCTAAAATTTATCGTCTTTTCTAAATTTTTTAGATACTCATGCTATCGCCTTAGGCACATCTCAATCATCACAACGTTCTTTCACCAAGTCAACAGGGTTTTTCCTTAAACTAGATCAAAAACTTCCGCTCTTTTTCAGTTTCCTCCAATGTTTATTCCGCCCTTGATAAGGAGAACGGCAGTTAGCATTTTTATGATTTAGAAAGGTTTTGATTCAATTGATCACAGGACTTTTCTGTAAAAAAATGGGTACTATGGGATCGAGTATTGCTAAAAGTTGGCTTTCACATACCTATCGGGACGCTCAAAATAGTCGCTATCCGCACTGTTGACAATAATTTAACAAAAACATTCTCTCAGACCTAAAAAATTATTTAAAAGGAGCCCCTCAAGGCTCGTTTTAGGTCCCTTTAGCTTTCCCCTTCATGTTAATGACCGCAGCCCCTAACCGGGGGATTCTTCTCAGTATGCAGATGACTTCGTCATTCAAACTGCCCCCAAACACAATAATCTACTTTCCAATGATTTAAATCAAAAGGCTGGCAAATGTCTCAGTACTGCCAGCAAAACATTTTTTTCATTATCTTCCAAAACAGTATAAGTTTTTCATACCCCCCCAAAAATCCCCTTTCCCAACCCCTCTAACCCAAAAAGGGGAGTAACCACATTATTCGCTCTTCTTCTTTAAATTTTTTAGGATTAATCCTAACAAGACTTTGGATTGGTGGGTAAAAACAAACTTTTGTTTCCCCAAAAATTCTTAGGGGGTGTTATATCTCAGGAAATTTAAAAAAACTAACCCCAAACCTCATATTTTGATTTTTACATTTTTTGCATTTCCCCCACTCCCACTTTCGTAGGTAACTTTTCTGGGTGCATCGCCTCATGAAAAAAGAGTCTTCACCCTCCGAAAAGAGCAATCAGGGATAATAGCGGGAGCTTCTAGAAAGCGATCTGGGGGAACTCTTTCGAAATTAGAATCCCAACACTCATGTGCCTGTTCAGTCAGCATCTTTTTTTGTTCGCCTTAATACCCAATCTTTCGCAAAACCAACTGTTCTGACACTTTACACTTTCCAGCAATTTTTTTCACTTTTCCTCTATAATTTTTCCCTTTTTCTCTAAAGGTCCCATACTATTTACCAAAAATTTTTTTATAATAACTTCCCGAAAAAAAATTCCCCTTTTTCCCCATCTGACAATTTTTTCAAATAAAAATTTTAAGCCCTTTCTGCTTAAAAACATTATTACTCATTTCATGATTTCTATCTGACGGCTCCCCCAAATAAATTACTTTTTGATTGTCATTAATATCAATATTTAAATGTATTAATTATTTTTGTGCGTCTTGTAAAAATGTAATTGCTTTTTTATTTTTTCTATTGTATTTTATTTTTATCTATGTATTAACAAAAACATTTGTTAACCTTAATTTTATTAAACTTATTCTTTCACTCCCTATCTCTCTCTCTCTAGAGAATGGGTATAGTGTTAATTTCTACTCTGATTAGCAAATGAAAAAACTTACACTTACTTACTTAATTCTCTGAGAGCTGTCTCAGTTAGTTCGAGTGCTCCATAAAAAATTAAAATAAAAAAAACTTAAAAGGTATTACCGTGTTTGGCGATCTTAAAAGTAACACTTAAATTAAATAGAATTTAATTTTATAATGGGGGTTCCCAAGAAACATTAGAATTTGTTAATAATGCATAATGTTTAAAATTATAAAAAAACAAAATACATGGATCGATAAATGGATTTATTTTAAATGTAAATTATCCGTCAAAAATGACCAGCGGCGCGATTTTGTTTTCATTAGTTCGATGAACTTAATCCTTCAAAAAGTTAATTACAAGAAAACGTAATTTTTGTATTTTTTAGCAAAATTGCCAAAAAAATACGAAAATATAAACATTAAAGCAAGGGAAGTAAATTTTGGGGCTAATCTTAATTAATTTGGTGGCAAAATCAATCCCAAATCAGGGATAAAAAAAAGTTACTAAAAGGGAACGGTTTAAAAATATGAAACTACCCCCCCCCCCCCAAAAAAAAAAAAAAAAAAAATTAATATTGTTTTATTGATAAATTTATTGGCTTTCATTTACTGATTTCTTGAAAAAAAAATAAGAAAATAAGTTGAATTAGCTTCGTATTGCAGCACTTTGAAATGATTTAGAACGACCCCCGTGTTTGTTTGCGGAAACTGGGGTCCCGGAGAAAACTTCTTTCGACCTTAAAAAATTATATGCGGAAAAAAGCACGTTTTCAAATAAGTGAACGGGTTAAACGCCCAATCCCTACCTAAAAAACCCTACCCCTAGGACTTTTGCTAACGTTTTTTTTGTTTATTATTTTTTATTGTCTTGAAATTAAGACAATTTAAGCAATTTTTTGAAAGTTATTTGGCATACGCTAAACTTGATATTTTTTTAAAACATATGCATGTGAAAAATGTGAAAAAATTATTTTTATGAAAACTTTTTACGATTTTTTCCGATTTTAATGAATATTCTCTTGGGATTTGGGCCCCCGACCGGGGGGAACGGGTAAAACCCACTTGATGAAACTTTTTTTAAACGTTTGAAATAGAAATGAATATTTTGTTATGGTTTAAAAGACATTTAAAAAATATTTCTCATATAAAACGTTTTACGATTTGGTTCCCCCGATTTTAATACAATATTTGGGATATTTTGGGGCCCATAATCAAACCCTAAAAGCTCATCCATCAAAGAGACTGGAAAAAAACGTTGCGAAACGGCCCCTACTTTTCTGTGTATTTCTCAATCCTTTTGGCTATTTTAAAAAACTGTTTTTGTATTTAAGGATTTTTAAAATTTGAATGATTTTAAAAAGTTTTTGTACCCAAAGACTTCAATTTTACTTACCCTTAATTAAAAAAGACGTTAAGCAAAATCCAAACAAACAGCAACTTTCCCCAAAAAATTATTCGTTGAAAATTGAAAGGGGGCCTTTGTGCTCTGAAATTAGACGTTTTTTAATCACGTTTTTGGTACAAGCGAATAAATATTTCTCATGGATATTGTCTTTTAAACTTTTTCCGCTTTAAAGCGATTTTTTTTTTTGATATTTTGGGCCGATTCTGCTAAAGTATGACTAAACGTTCAATTTTTAACGGACATAAAGCTTTTGGGGCGATTTCCTTTTGAAAAAAAAAAAGGGGTTGAAAAATTTGTTAAATTTAAGAAAAAAAGATTTTTAATTTTTAAAAAATTTTACAGGTTGTATGTAATAGGAGACGATTCTGACCCAACGGGTGGGGCTTCAGGGTCACATTTATCACAGCCCTGGGGGAAAAAATAAAAATAAAAAATATGTTAACCAGACGAACTTGGGATCCCTTGGAATGCCTGTGGATCCACAGAAAATATGATAAATTTTAAAAAATTAATATTGAAAAATGGGTTTCTTCTCATCCTTCTTCTCCCTTCCATGAAAATGGGCGTATCCCCTACGCGTAGATCCTCCGGGGCTGTTGCGCGCATGCAGTATTGTAGTGTTTTCTCTAAATTTTCGCGCCCCCCTAGTCACAGGCCTTTGTAATAGCTAGGCCCAAAACGTTCGCTCAACTTACTTAAATTTAAATGCTAGCGTTGAGTAAAAAAAATTTAGAGAGCGTGGTTTTTACCACGGCCCCTGGTTTTTGGCCCAGCACGCTTCCAGCGCCACTCTGGATTTAACTGTGGGTTTTTTTCAGCCCATACTTACTATCTGAAATAAACACTCAAAAACCATGCAATCCTGTTTTATGGATTCAGACGTTGTCAGGGTTTTTCTTTGACTCTCTTCCCGAATGGGATTGATGAGTAAACTATCATAAACTTTTAAAACGATGTGGACCAAACCCGCTTGCGTGATTTAGTGAATACTTTTTGAGGATATCAACTTATTTTGTTACATTATTGATAAAATACATAAAGAAAGAGTAAAACATTCTTTGAATGGTTTCATTTTTTTTTATTACATAAAATTTTCATTAGCTGCGTGACTGTAGGCCACTTTACCTCAAATTCGTGGGTCGGGGGGAGGAGGCCTAGTACCTGGTCCCGACAGCCGCATTCGTCCCCGCATACCCCCTATTGTAACTGAGACGCTTCATTCTCCTCATCCTCGCCCTGTGACAGGGGTCCTCCAGAACCAAGGGGGGCGGGAAGAGTCGTACCACGATTCGACGGGGGGGGGGCGAAGTTTCAATCACGAGGGGAAACCCTTACACAAAACCATTTTAGTACAATATACCGTTTTAAGGCTAGCAGGCTTATATAGCCCGTACAATACATAAAAAAAGGTTTAATATTAAAATTTTAAAAAAAAAAAACAGATTGTATGAAATTTTCTGTCATATGACTATTACATGTCTCTCGGGGTGACTTGATTAGCTATGGCTAAGGGCGGCTGGATAGAAGACCATCAACACTACCGCGAACAACGGTAGACAAAACAGCATCCTGATACCAAATTACACTAATTGCACCCAAATTAGACCGGAAATGACCCCCCCTGGACCAGGCAACAGTGGCAATCTTTTCGCCTCGTGGGAGGCCCATGTTTTAAAATTGTCAAATTTCACCAAGATTAGACAGCAGGCGCCGTAATGTTTTTCAAACTAGGCATCGTCCCCCGCCGACCAGAGCAAAACCCCCCCCCCTTTAACAGACGTAGTAGAACTGTTTTCAAACAATTAGGGCCTACTGTAAAATACCGAATTTCAAGGGGAAAAAAAAAAGTGTCCCGACTGGGGAATCGAACCCAGCCTCAAACCCCACGTTTACCCACTAAACTACCCTTTAAAAACCCTTTACTAAAATTTCTAATTTAAAAAATCTTTTCACTCTGTGTTTGCGGCCCAATCTTGAATTTTAAATGAGGAAGGGGGACCCTTGAGACCTCCATGTGTGTGTGGTGGGGGGTTCTCCTAAAGGGCCCATGTTAAAACGGGAAATTTTTCTGTTCCAGAAATGTCCTATTCCCCCTCGGGCCCCCAAAAGGAAAATTTTTAAAACATTTTTGTATGTATTATGTAAGCGCCCAAACCCAAACATTTTTGTGGAAAAAAAATAAAAATTTACACTCAGAATCTAAAAAAAATACTTGGCTATTGCCTTGCCGTCGTCTGCCCCCGCTCAATGCCCCTCCGCCCTATAAAACCGTACTTTTTTAGCCGCAAATGACCACAAAACGTAGGGCCGGGGTTTCGCACCGGTCTGTTATTGAATAAAAATCATCGGCCTGGGTAAACCCGTGGGCTGATCTAGCGAAAGCGTACTTGTTCTTTCTTCAAAAACCCGGTACCCCCCAACTTTTTTGTTTTACCCAGCAAAGTGTACGGTTAACAAAATGAATTTTAGCTTGCAAAAAAGTGTGATCTTTTTTGTTAAAAGGGAAATTTTCTTCCTTTAAAGGGTGCTGTACAAAAAAAGTATATACAGGTTTTTACTTTTGGGGAGCATCGGCCCCCTAAAGTGAAAATACAGGATCGTTTTTTAAAAAAAATTTTCTATGGTTTAAACGGCTGAATGGGCGGCGTTAACAAATGAACTGAAAAAATCGACATTTCTTTTTGAGGGGTGGTTTCACTACTAAATGACGGCCAATAAAGTTTTTACTATCGATGCATAAAGTAAATGGAGTAACAAATCTTTTAAAAAACTGCAAATGGCCGAATAAACATTAGGTGTTGGAAAAATTTCCCCTTACTACGCACACTGACATTATTTTACTATTCTAGAGAACCTAAAGCTTTCCCCGCCAACAGTGTTATTATTCTTTTCCTCAAAATTTAGAAAGAAAAACAGAAAAAGTGATTTAGTGCGAAGAAAAACTTATGCCTTTTTAAAAATTATATAAAAAAATATACAAAAATCTGGAGTCTTTTAAAAGTGTTGAAACCTGACTAAAATATTGTTAGAGCTTTGGGCCCCCGTTTCATCTTTTCAGAAAAAATTTAAAAAAAGTAAAAAAAATGAGAGCTGGTACGAGTTTCAACTTGATTTTAAAAAAAAATTATAAATTATAAATGTGTTTTTCCTTTAACCCTCGTTTTAAATAAATTAATAATATTAAAAAGCTGTAGTAAAAAGCTGATGCTAAAAAAGGCCCCGGGAGGGATCGAACCCCGAACCTTAGTCTCATCGCCTACGCTCAAAAACCTTAACTACCGGGACCTCGGAATAGCTATAAATCAAATGAGCTGGTACGGTTTCAATTTTTATTTTAAAAAAAATTTTAAATTATTGTTTTCGTTTCAACCCCCAACCAACCCCCGACAGTGCTAACGGTCGCTGGGGGCCCAAAATGGGATTAGCCTTTATGGGAAAAACCCTTTTTTTTTTTTTAGGGTGGGACACCCCATGGCGGTTAAAACCTTTTGTAGAGGAAAAAAATTGGAGGGGAAAAATGGGATTGGACGAGCAGAACACCTCAGATCAAAACATTTTTAGAAATCCATACGGGGTGGGGGTGGGGGGTGATTTTAAAAAAAAAAATTAAAATGGGGGTTAAGCCCTTAGGGAGACCAACAAAAATTTGTCAAAAGATGGGTTTGAGACAGAAGCATCTCCGTCGAAAAAATTTTTGAGAAATTTTGGGGTGGCCTGAGGGGCGATGCGGGTTACGAGTATAATACTCTTAGGAAGAAAACAAGCAAAAACATATTTTTAGGGATAGACATTTTATTGGAGATTTTGTTAATCAAGAATTTCTCAAGGACAAAATTAATATTTCAGTGTTGTTTTGATGTTGGTTCACCTATAATCTATAAAATCGTACAGGACAATTTGTTACAACTTTCTTATCAGTTCAGTTTGAGTTAAACAAGTTTGTCTTAACTTTTGCTTTAAACACAGTAACGGGTATATTTACCCTTTAAAGTAGAATCATGATGTGTCCAGAGGAGAGAAAGCTTTACGCCTATAAATGGCAGAATTGATGTGGGGGGCTTTGGGCTTAGCTGTCATTCAGCTGTTGGTAAAAGATGTGACTACGTAGCATGAAGCTGGGAGGGTTGAGTCGTTTTAAAAGACAGGTTCGGTTACCCAGTCCTAGCTTACCATAGATAAGACCGAGCCCCTAGACCCGCCTCTTTTTGGTTAGGGATGATGGCCCACCTTGCGAGGCAGCCGTAGTTCTGCTGTGATTTAAAGGGATATTCTGGTAAGTCGCAACTGGCTATGGGGCGGTTGTTCATATCAGACTGTAGGGGGTGGAATTGATTTTACCGCAGGCGAAAATCTACTAAAAAATCTCGTATGACTCCATCAGGAGAAAACAAATCGTGCATCAAACGTCACAGATAACCATTACACCTGCAATATATTTTTCTTTCAATTTCGCAAAAATAGATAAAAATGATAAAAAATCAATTATAAATTACAATATGAGGTTATTTTTCGACAAATTTTTATTTGTATTTGTTATTTTTCGTATTTTGAAGTGAAGAAAAGCGATACCTATAACTAGGTACTTTGGAGTAAGGTTAGTTGTGAAGGAAATATCCAAGAGAGTTTAAGAGCACTCAATCCTTCGCATTAGCATAAATGACTGAAGAAAACCTTGGAATGGCCTTCATCCTGGAATGCCGGTGGCGGGTATCGAATTTGGGACCTCCCGAATCAGAGTCTCGCGAAAAACTTGAGCTACATCTGTGAGGGTCCTAAATAAAATGTACTCATCATAACTGATGTGTCGTTGTATGTTCCTGATTCTATAGCGACATTGCATTCACATTCGATCCATTCACATAACCGACCCCCCGTCTCCCTCCCCCCTCCCCCAATCACGATAAGCCTCATTATAAAGAAATCCCCCCTCCTTCCGATGTTAGATAGCAAAGCAACAAGGGTGAAAATGTCAGTCATAGGTCGCCACATCCATATAACGTGAAGCTCGCGCGCGCCCTCTAGCGAGTAACGGGGTGAACTGAGCTACGAGGGTGCGCGGGCGAGGGGTTGTAGGGGAGGGGAGGGAGAATCCACCCCGAATCTTCGATCGACGTCGCGGCGCCGACGTCACAAACAAAAGAGCGCTAGTTGCCAGCACGGTATATCTGACGTTTAAGAAAATAAAATAATCATAGATAGACGGTGTGTGTGTGTGTGTTTTTTTTTTGTACGTGTGGTAGGAAGAGTACGATCGTTTAGGGCGTGACTCGGTGTGCTGTGAATACGTCGGTTACTACTTCGGTAGAAGGGTGGTTTGCAACCCTTAACGTGGTTTGCAATTGCAGGGTTTAACGTGAGCAGGTGTCATAAACCGTTGCAAAACTATACGGTTACGTGTGTATGTAGCTATATTTAAACTTTTCGCAAGGATATAGTACCTTACCAATCAAACTGTTATGCCTAGTTTTAAAAGACTGCGCCCAGTTTGGATGAGATTTAGGTTGAACTACGTAAAATAGTATCAAATGTTTTTTGTTGTGTTGGTAGTGAGTGATTTTAGTGTCTATAAGAAACTACGCAGTGACATTCCAAAGATTTTTCTGGTACTCTCGTTTTAAAAAGTGTGCGAATTTTAGTAATGTTTGTGTACATTTCCGGGTCTTGATGTGACGAAATTGTAGTTGAAGTAATTTAGAATTTAAAAAAATATTAACTTATAAAAAGGGTTGGGGATATTTTTCGTTTGGGGATCGACTAGTTTTTTTCGCGAACGTTTCTAAAATAGCTAATCGTGTGGTTTCACGGCGTTGGTGGCCTACCCCTGCGTTCGGACACTCGCCATGTTGCCGGCAGCCGAAGTGGGGGGTGGCGGGGTGGCGGGGAGGCGTCACAGCTGGCGCGCTTAGCGGAGCACAATCCAACTATGCCAACAGCTGATCTGTATTCAACACACCACGACCTATTGCAACGTGCGAATTGCCTTAGTCCCGACATCGAAAAGACAGCTTTCAACGGTCCGAAACATTTCTTTGATCTTTTCAAAGATAACGCGAAATTTCAATCGAATCAAAATCTTAAAGAAGCATTAACACCAAAATCAAATTCTTACGCTTCAATTTTTACGAATACTAACACCAAAACTTACAACCAAGACGTGAATTACAAAAACAGCGACTACTTTAAGGTACACCCATTAGAAGAAGACTTAATTCATCGACCACCCCCAAATTACACCGAAGTTCCCCCCGCCTATGACCTTGAACAATCAAATTTCGATCGTCCATTAGTCGGCTGTCTTTGCTCGGTTCAAAAGTGTCTCAGCACCGCAACAAACGCAGTCCAGGCCACAAACAGTTGTTGCAAACAAAGTAGTACAGCCACAAACCTCAACCCGGTTCATACAATCACCATAAACAACGTGGTAACCGAAGAGGCGCGACCGCGAACTCCTAAAGGAATCATAAAACGGCCGACCGAGGAGATTGTCGAGTGTCTCAAGAGTGGAACACGCTCGTCGACAACCTCCCCACGACGCAAGAGCGTAGCTTTCGCCCTCGACAAGGAGAGAAAACCTCCACCCCCTCATTCAATCTCCATCACATTTGGAGGCGAAGTCTACAGCACTGAAGACGTCTGGTTGTTGAAGACGCCGTTGAAATCCTCAATACCCGGCTACGACCCAATAAAACGACAGGAGGATCGATCCCCTAACGGCGACGTTGGGAGGACGAACTTTAACTTTGACGTCGTCGAAGAGTGTAATGAGAGTATAAATCTAGGAAGGCGTCTCTCTTATCATCCGTATAGTGCGACTGTCGTCGCTGTGAAGTCCACGTCGAGTGTGGACAATTTCTATAGGGAGGAGAACAAGGAAGGATCGCTCAGTTTTGAAACCTTCGGACGAGGTCCTAGTTCTGAGCGTGTTGATTTTAGAGGGGAAGGGGACGGGGGTGATAGAGTTGAGGGTGCTGGGAGGGTCGCGGGCCAAAGTAGCGGAAGAGTTGGGATTGATATTGATACTGGTATTGTGGACGAACTTTTGGTTCAGGAATATCAGAGTATTTTAAGGAGGAGTCAGATATTTGAGGTTGAAGGTGCTGGAAGTAGTGGGGGGAGAGTTACCCCTAGTGAGGGTCGACTAACTCCTAGCGGTGGAAGACCTAGCTCAAGTGACGGGAGAGTTACACCTAGCGGTGGAAGACTTACCCCGAATAACGGGAGACTTACACCTAGTGGTGGAAGAGTAACTCCAAACGACGGAAGGCTTACACCGAGTGGTAGTAGAGTAGCTCTAAACGACGGAAGGGTTACACCTAGTGGTGGCAAAGCAACTCCAAACGACGGAAGGCTTACACCTAGTGGTGGAAGAGTAACTCCAAACGACGGAAAGTACTCCCCCAGAGAGGCCACAACCCCAACCTCAGAAAGAGCGACCGTAACCTTCGTCTCCAGCGAGACTGACGTCGTCCTCCCAGCGGTCAGCGAAACAAGGTCGACCCCTTGCGACGTGTGCGCACTTTGCGGGCAAACCTCCAACATTGGGAATCGAGGCTCAGGACAGGGGACTAGGGGGAAATCCCCCCCGAAACCCCCGGACATCGACGACTGTGGCGTGGCCGCGTGCGGGAAATTATTAACGGGAACGAATCCACCACAGCAGTCATCAATAGTGCGGATTCCACCAGCTCAACAGAATACTACAATCGTCAGGATCCCACCCTCTATACCCTCACAGCAGAACACCACCGTTGTGAATATACCACCCAATGTACCAGTACAGCAGAATACCACTGTTGTGAGAATACCACCACAAGTACCACCACAACAAAATAACGCCAACATTGTCAGAGTTCCAACCCAGGCGCTGCCGCCTCATGATGATCCGGTAAGGCCGTAGTTTTGAGCTTAGCTTCCATCAGTTCTTGGCTTATAGGGAATGTGTAAACGGCGACTTTGAAACCTTCCTATGTTGTTCCAAAGCAAGTAAGCAGATGCGCGCGGTTTCGGCGGGCCAATGAGCGATCAGTATTTTAAATCGGGGACCGCTGATTTTCAGCAATCCACCCGCCGGTGACGTCAACATCTGTTCTGTTTACTTGCTTCAGAACACCTATAGCAACGAGGCACATAATACATTCTAATGTTGTTCCGAATAATTAGCCTTGTTGATACTGGTGCTAACCGCGGATGAAATTTTGCCCAGCTTGATTACTTAAAAATGCCGGTCTCTAGTTAGTCATTGTTGCTCGTCGATGGTGTGGCGCCTACTGGGTAGGCTTGGTCGGCTTTAAATTTAATGTTCCCAATTTAATGTTCCCCGCTGAAAATCAGATACGTGACTGAGTGGGTAGACTCTAAATTCGTTTTTTTTGTTTTATTTATATAATGTATTTTGCACTTTTACTGTCTCTTAGATAGGACTTAAATAAATAAATTCGTATTTAGTGTCTACCAATTCAGTCACATAACTGATTTTTAGTGGGGGACATTCAATTGGGGACATTTCAGCAATAAGAGTAATAAAACATTGCCATGATTTAGCGAGGTTACAGTTACAGCGAACTTCAAATACTCGGGCACTGACGCCGTCTATAGGAACTTGGTGCTATCAACATCCCATGAATCTTGTAGCTGACTTCAGGCGATCAAGGGGCCAAAAATTCAATTACATCTAGATGACATTTAGAAGCTTTGAGCCAAAGTTAGAAGGGTTATTGGATGAGCGTAGCGAGCGGAAGCGAAGATTCCATTTCACTACACTGGATAAAAAAATCAGGAATGTTTTTTTTTTCTTTCGTTTCTTCTGTATTTTTGTGTGTTTGTTAACACGAGTACCGGCTAAACCGACACTCCGATTGCAATGAAATTTATGAGACCTTCGAAATCTCGTGACCTGTTGAACTGCCCACGTTTTTGAGCGCAATCGGGAAATTTTTTTCACATACAAAACGCAATTTTACGATTATTTTCGATTATTTTAAAAATTTTCCGACTTATAACTCCTACATGCTTTATCCGATGTAATGATTTTTTCACAGAACCTTAATTTTATGAATTAAGATATTCGTGTGAAATTTGAGCGTAATACGGAAAATTATTTCTCATGAAAATCAATTTTATGTTTTTTTTTCTTTTTAAAATCAATTCTTTGACTCATAACACCTACATGCTTCATCCTGATTGTCAATGATTTTTTTACAGAACCTTAATTTTTTAAATTATTATATTCGTTGTATAATTTGAGCGCAATCGAATAATTATTTCTTATGCAAATTGCAATTTAACGATTTTTTCTTGTTTAATAAAATTGACGATTAATTAAAACAATTAAGTACATTTTTTATTTTAATTTAATTATAAAAATAAAGTTAATTTTTTTATATAGTTTAATTTAATTAAAAAAATCTTGGGACTTAGTAAATCTTGATTTTCACAGAACAACAGAAAATCCGCGTAACACATTCATCTCAATGCACCATATACGCTATCAGCAACCGGCGGGACTTAAAGCGTTTTTCTAGTAAGTTTCATCAGAGTCGATAAAGAAGTTTACCAGTTAGGAAACTTTGTGTCGGACGTTCTTCAGAGAAAACTCTGGGTCTCCAATTCCTAAAGTCCTCCTAGGCACATGGTTTGAGATATTCTCCAAAATTATTCGTTATAGTAAGTTTCTGTATTGGCTCCATTAGGGGAGATTATCACAAACTTCTTTACGAAAAGTTCTCGCATACAAATGAGAATAACATCAGGGAGGCATTGTGTTGTTTTTTTTTAAATCGATGCAGGGTTTGATTCCTTGTCATTGAATTCAATAATATCGAAGAAAAGTTTCAACCGTTTTAAACAGGCTTTAATCACTTTAAGCGATTGGTTAATGGGAAACAATCCTGTGAATTTTTTTATTTACTTCAGTTTTAAAAGTCCACCTACAGAAATAGGCAATCGAACCGGATCTCCCGCATCCAACGAGTCTTACATACGACATGCTACAGACGGGTACTTTAATGCCTGAATGTAGTTGAACTGCCATGAAGGAGATACAGTGGTTACGATTCAACGGTTGGCAGATTTTGTAATTTCTGAATTATCTTAGCAATGAGGTAGCGGTAGCGACGCGAAGCAACCATTCACTACACTGGAGAAAAAAATTCGGTAATGTTTTGAATTTTGTTGGTTAAATGCGTTCTTCTATTCACTGACATTTTTTTATTTTTTCATAAAACATTCCGGGTAAAAAATCCCGATACTCTTTGATAATATTCATGAGGCCTTTCAATCTCTGAACTTAGAACTTCCACAGTAATTTTTTGAGCGATCAAATTATTTCTCATAAAAAAACCAAATTTACGATTTTTTGCGATTTTTAATAGAATAGCTTCGAACTTATCTGGATCTCGGCTTTAACCGATTCTACTGAATTTTTCCACAGACCTTATTTTTTATTAAGATTTTCTGTCAAATTGAGCAATCGAAAAATTTATTACTCATGAAAATCGAATTTTAGCGGGTTTTGTTCTTTTTTAAAAATTCTTGACTTAGTAACACCTACATTGCTTTTTCGATTGAATGATTTTTCAAGAATTAAATTTTGAGAATTAATTATTCGTTGTAAATTTGAGCGAATCGATAACTTATTTTTATAAAATCGCAATTTACAAATTTTTCTTTTTTTTAAATTTTTCATTTTCTAAAAAATAAAATTAAGTTATTTTTTATTAATTTAATAATTGTAAAAAAATCGTCAACAGTAATGATTTTTTCACGAAAACAAAATCGAAACAAATGGCAGCTAAAACACCAATTACCTCATCCAACAACGCGTGGGACTTAAGGGCGTTTTCCTAGTAGTAAATTAACAGGCTTTAATCAGTTTGTCCACAGTCAAAAGGCGAATTATTTAATAATGGCGTCTTGCAAAATAATGATCAAACATCACTTTATTATTAGTTGTCCTCTGTAGCAGAATTAAAAGCATCGAACTCAAATTAAGTACAACTCAGTTCATGACTGAAAACTGAGTATCGCTACAATTTGGATAACATTACAAAAAAAAATGTAAACTTGCCTTAAAGCACGTACAAGTGGCAAACTATGCAAATTCGTTGACAGGCTGTGAATGTGCTTTCATCTACACAAACAGGCGTGTCTGCACACACACCAGTATAAGGCGTGACATGTTTTTAATGCGTATTACTGCAAAACACGCATTTTTGTTGGCTTAAAAGTAGAAACGTGCTTTAAATTCAGAACATACATTTGTAACTTAATTTCCTACACATCACACCTGTCACCAAGCCAAAACATATTTCACCAAGATATCTTGAACTCAGCCAATTTGCTGACACTTTTCAATGCAACTTTGTACAGTCATGCACTTCCAACAGAAAATACACTGATTTGTGTTTGTTGATCATAGTTAATCTAGAAATAATCAGGCCTATTTTATTTGGCAATTGCATTTAAATTAGAATGAAGCTGAAAAGAAACTCTGGTTTGGGATTTCTTCGGGACGGTCCCAGTCACCTACAATAATGCCCAAAGAGTTGTCTCTCTAGATTTTCCTGTCAAATCCGAATGCCAGGATTACTCTTACTAGGAAAACGCTTAAGCCCCGCCGCGTTGATGGATGAGCTTTTTTGTAAGGTTTTAGTTTGTGTAGGACCACTTTTCCTTTGCAAGTGCTTTTTGAATGCATTGTAGGTGATAATTGTCAAGTTTCTATTGTTACTTGTTAATTGTTATTATAAACCTCAAAAACCTCATATTAAAACCTTTATTCTTTAGATTCTGGGTAAATTTTTCAACTTTTTCTTTCAGAAAGCAATACATCACCATTACCTTAATGTCCATGTAAAATATGAACGTTGTAGCCCCACCCGTTTGGTCAGAATCGGCCCAAATGTCACGAAAATATCGCACTAAAAATCGAAAAAAATCGTAAAAGTACGATGTACATGAGAAATATTTCTTCGATTGTACCCAAAAACGTGGCAGGTCTGAGTTCAGAGATTTTGAAGGTCCCCTCCAATTTTCATCAAGATCGCATAATTATGCCATTTGCCCGGTAGAGAGCGAACAAACAGACAAAAATACAAACAAACAAAAAAACAACCGAGCTAAATATTTTGGGGGTCAGTGAAATTGAAGTCTTCGCTTCGCTCATCCAACTAACAGCCCCTGGACATTTCTTTCAAATTACTTCACTTTCCTATAGTCCTGAATAAAGGATTTTGATATTAGATCAGTGAACATAACATATTTTTGAAAGCGCTCAATAGTGCTTAATTTATTATTATTAGGGTTTCCTATGCCAATTGTCTTTTTAAGAATGTTTAAGGTCGTATTCTTATTTCTTACGTTTTAAGAGCTTGAATTGAATTGAAATGTTTCATTATTATGATATATTATGTAGTTTACCAATTTTGTAATAGTTTTACAGATTTTAAGCCATGTCTTGATATTTGACATGCATTATCAATGTTATCTTTATTTTTCTTAATATTAACATTTTTGATATTTGTTTACTGTTCATTATCATCTCCATTTTTTATAACCTATCCATAAAATAATCACCTTGTCATTTATTAAGATGTAGTTAGGATCTTTTTAAAATGGTACGAACGTGCTGTATTAAAAAAAGAGCATAATTTCTCATACGGAGTGCACCTTAGGGTTTTGGTGGAAAGAAAATAGTAGATACTATATCAATCCTTAAAAATGTTAAATTTGACAAAATAAAAGCTAAATATTCAAAATTAAAATGCTACTTGTACGTATATATAACAAAATTATTGTATCGTATATTTATAGCTATATCTATAAGTTATTATTTTACTTTCTTGCTTCTTCCACTATCGCACTAACTGGTTGAAAGCTGCTGCTACCTACCAGCGGATGTGGGAACTAGTTGCACTATCGTCAAAGCGACAAGGTCGGTAACTATTACATTTGGCGGGAAACATGCCATCGCGTTACACGACACGATAAATCTCGCCTTGCAAGCGGAATTCAGAAATTTACTTTGACATCACACGCAAGCATTTTACAATGATTTAACGTTTAAGGGGGGTAAATAGTTCATGGCTTTACACCCCTAGTTGATTCATATATTTCTCCCTTGCTCTCACAATCATTTTCATTATTTATTAACATTTATTTAACATTGTTGACTGTGAACTATGGAATTATACTGACGTAATTAAGCGAGCAAGGCCCCCTTAACATCCCTTACCCCCTTAATAGTATGACTCATTAATGGACAAAATAATAATTAACAAAAGTTTTCTAACGATCTCTGAAATACAGTGGCAAACTACTATTCTTTACGTGTATCACGTTTTAAATTAGTTGTACTAGATTAGACCGCTTCTGACGGATAAGTTTATGTGCCTATCTCCTGCGTTCAATCAAAATGGGCGTATTATTTGACATGTTGTAGCAAGTTCTTAAGTCTGTGAGTAGTTTTTTTAACTTAATTTTTCAAACCATTTATTCAAGTCATCATTATTTTAGACGACTTTTTTTGTGTTTTAACCATTAATTGAAACTAAGTAGGACGCTACGAACAAATTGTTTTCCGATTTTTGTCCCAGGAATTCCTGTGTACGTACTCTTAGTTCCTGTGAAAAAATATTATGTCAATAAACTTTTTTTTTCTTTCTTGCAGAGTAACCGCAGTCAGCCAGCTATTGGGTTGAAACAGACACCGAAGACAAGGGTAAGTCAATATTTCCATACTCTTCCACAGGAACAAGGACTCAGGACCAAGGATCAACATTTTTCAAGTAAGGTTACTTATTTAACCTCCTGGACTTCTAGCATAAGACTCACGTAATATTAAAAAAAACCGCGCTTTGCTTAATAATTTTCCAATTTCCGCTGTAATCAAGGGTGAAACGTTGCCATTTTGAATGCTTAAAAACAACAAATTATTATAAATGTTGTTTTCTTAAGTTTTACAAAAAGTAGTAGAGGATTAGGCAACTATTTAAAGTTGGAAGATGTTCCAAAATGATATTGCACTCTAGATATTTTTTTAAATGTTGAATTTAAATGTGAGATATAATAATGATAAATTATAAGTTTTGGCGTATTTATCTTTATTATATTTACAAATACATTCCATTTGATTGAATATGTAGTTCTCTATTCGAACATTAATTAAATATCAAGATAAAGATAATTCATTCAGTTTCGGAGATTATATCCCTCACACGAGTACGTAATGGATGGACATTGACAACGTATACTAAAGTAAGTCGGATGAGTGTTGAATGCTTGGGGAAAGTTTTGCGGTCGGGAGGGGGGGGGGGGGGGTATTTGATTGTTACAGATGTTCGCTGCCAACGACCTCCCAACAGTGCTTATACATTGCCCACACAATGTTGTAGTGGGAGATTGCAACCAACTATGTAATCAAACAATTTAGAGTTGACAATGTGAGTGTTATAACATCAATGCTCATGAATGTATGTAAATAGTTGGTGATTTAATTTTAACTGGAAGTTAATCTATTGAATATGATTTACTGATAAGTGATTTGATAATTACGTTATCATTGACTACAATATCAGTGATAAGTGTTCTTGGAAACAAGGAATGTGAACAATGGATTAATACTTTACAAGAAATTCGTGTCCATAACCATAAAATAAAAACTCGCCTTTCTCTTCCCTTGCCTTGATATTTTGTTCTTAATTGTTTCCTACCATAATTTTGTTATTGTTTGTGTAATTTATGTAAGTGAAATAAACAAGACAACATTTGATTGCAATTATATATATCATAGAATTCTACAGATTTAGTTTCTATAAAAATTAATGAACACATTCTTGAAGTACAGCTACAAAAATATAATACTTACAACACGACTGTAAATAATTTAAAAAAGAGTCTACAATGTTCAGTTTACTTCATGATTCAACGTTGCTAATAATGTTTGTCTAGTGATTTGACAAATAACGTTAATTTTTTTATTGTATTTTGCAAAACAATTCAATTTGACTGAACGATATTTAGTGCTAAAAAAATTACGTTATTGTATGTATGTTTCTGCTGCACATAGTGCAAGGTCCTGGATTTATATTATCCTTGTTGATTAATTTCTCATAAATAAATAAATAAATAAATAATAAATAATAATAAATAAACTGTGCTCTATTGAAGTAGACGGTACTTTGTATGGACAATGTCAAGAATTGTATGTATTATACTTCGGTATAGAGACATTTTATGAGTGATGTAGAAATTCAGCAAAACAATCACATTGGTAAACATTTTTGTCAGATAAAATGAGAAAAGTAAAGATAACGAAATGTTGTACATTTTTTCGTATACAAGCAGCAATGTTTTATTTGTTTCATATACTGCCTGTAACTTCAATATTGATCTATCCACTCTTATTTCGTAATTTAAAAATGCAAAACGTTTGATCAAAGGTTTCGACGCAATCTACAATTTGGATAGAAATCAGTAATGTGGGATGTATAATAAATTATATATCGTATATTATGTCCACACAGAAAATCAATTCTATAATTCAAGTGGGTAGATAAAACAGATTATAATTTATTTACTTATGATTTTTTCTGAAAAGAAATTTATAAACTACGGTTGAAATTTGTAATAATTATATTTTGATTTATGGTAGTGAAAGGTTGTTTCATGTATCGATCTTGTTGTTTTAATGATCGACTACGCCACTCCATAAGAGTTGCCTACACTGGAGTAAATATATGTATCGTTGGACTGCAATTAAATGATCGAAATGTAAGATTGTGGCTAAGGAAAAATATTGATAATAGGGAGTGGGAAGCCCACGTTTTCATTATGTTGGTACTGTTTCTTCACGCGGATAGAGGTGGCCCATGCGTTAATAGGGTCACAGGTTCGATACTAGTTGAAGTTATTCCATGGTTCTAAATACTGGGTTTGAGTTTTATTAAGAAAGAAAAAAGAATATGAGTATGGCGTGATCAGAGCACATTTTCCAAATAGTGCTTATTTTTTTAGTAACTAAACGTAAATATGCCACTAAACAGGTAATTTGTAGTAATTTTCGAAGCTTGCATAGGAAACATTATATTTGAAATGTTCATCTCATCCTTTGTTAACAACCTACCAAAATTTGAAGTTTTGTTGGGTGAAAACTGGAGGTCGTATGTATGAAAAATTAGCTGGATTTGACGATGAAGTGAATTTTTAAATTGACGTTTTAACATTGTAAAAAGAGTTGGCCTTATATCTCATCCAACCGTTATTATTAATGTTTATGTAGAGTGTTTTAATTCTTAATTTAATTAATCGCGAAAGAAGGAAATAATTTCGCGTTTAAACCTCTCCAATAAAAATATAGAAAATAATTCCTAACTAGATTCCACACTGGTCCACATTTCCGCATCGCCAATCACTCCCACACATTCCACTGGGCACCCACACCCACTCTTACAACACTACCTACTTTAGGGGACCACCCATACATATCCCGTCTGGCCCCTCCACACAACCCACTTCAACCCAGCCACATGAAACACCCGTACTGCTTATCGTCAAACTCTGTATTTATAGCTCAGAACATATATCGCGTCACTCAAAGTTAGAGCCATCACTTCCAATTTACTTACACTGTTTTATTACAGCAAAAAAAAAAAACAGGAAAACCAATGGAAAGTGCTCGAAAGTGAAACGTTCGTAAATTGATTTTTTATATCAGAGTCGTTTTCAATATGTATAAAGAACTTCACGGAATGTAAACTAATAAATAGGGAAACTTGAATTTCCGTGTATGAAGCGTTCTGTTGGAATTGAATGGGGGAAACTGTTGAAGAGGAAATGAAAGTCGTCGATTGGTTTAGGGGTTGTTTGCGCTTTTCATATTACTCAGGGTGAAGAAAGGGTTGAACAATATTAGGCGCTACGGGTGAGTAATCACGTGTGATTCAGGGGGGTTCACCAAATGAGTCACTCTAAAAAGCAATTAAATGCCTTCACGTATGTAGATAATACAAGCTAGATGCTTCAACCGCTATAAAGTTACTTCCAGCAATTCTGCAATTTAGCGTTAAGTAACAATAATCAGTCAATTAATGTATAATCTCTTTTCATTAAAATAAACAGTTTATTACAAACTCTTATTACTTGGAGGTAAACCGACAATAGTGGCACGTAACGTGGGGAACTTGTGAGATTAAAAGGGCTAAAACCCAAAAATTATTTTTTACCACGTGATCTATAGCACAAAACTACACTTAAATGACCGTTTAAAAAATTATATCTTGTAACTGTGATTTAACACGAATTTTTGAATTTTTTTGATCCAGAAATTTGCGAAAATTGGTGTTTTGGGAAATTTCTAAAATCGGCTTTAACTGCTTCTGTTTTGGTCCACATAGATACTAGAGCATAGTACCAATCTAAAATGCCCTTTATAACATCGTGTCTTGAAACTGTGCCCAAATATTCCCTCAAAACGCAAAAATATGCATTCCAAAATCACACCCCATCTTGGTAATCAGCATATTATGACCAAACTACTTACCCAAATTACAAAACAATAAAGACAATTTACAGAAAAGGCTGTAGAGTACGTCAATAATGGCCAATATTTTTTTGGATCAAAATCCTCCAAGGTCACGGGGCATAAAGATCGTCCCCATGTTATTTCTTATGGGAGATTTTTGCCGATGGAGCTAGCTCGAAAAATGTCATGTTTGAAAATTTTTTGGGAGGTCATGGTGGCCCCATAAGTTTTCTGTTAGTTGCTAAATTCATTACTAGTTGGCCTGAATGAAATATATTTTTTGAGTTTAGCGGTTAAATACCCCTTAATAATGCAATTAATTTTCTGGGCTGCCCTATGCACTTCTAGATAAAGATAAATATATAGAATTAAGTAGGTATGCATGTGTGTTTTCTGGTCAAATTGAGTTGGCGGTATTGGTTATAATTTTGATTATTTATACTCACGGTTAAACATGTGGAAGACGACTGAGTTATAAGTCGTCGAAATATTTAGCCTATATATTTTTCTTTATTTAAGAGCTGTGTACAGTCCAAAAAATGCATTCCATTATTCACCTCACCTGCTCTAAAAGTTTTGTCATTATAATGTGTGAGACAATGGTGAGATTGTGATTCGAAAGTCACGGATTTGAATGGCGCCACCGGCAATCCTGACTGAAGGTCTTCAGTCGTTAATGCGAATGCGTACTCTTAAACAGTCTAGGAAATATTAGACTACAATTAGATAAGTGAAAATGAAAAAAAAATGAATTTATATATATTCATTTATGCCTACTATAAAACCAAGGTTAAACATATATATTTATACATACATACCTGTCTAAAATATAGACCAAAACTAGCTAGGCCATAATTAAGCAATAATATGTACATAATCTCTAGAATTAAGTATACATAATTATTTATATATGTAATGTTCTTACTTATAATATATAGGCCAAACCCTAAGTCTAGCCACAAAAAGGGTAATACAATATAAAATTATTGTCATCAAAATGAAAAAATTGAACACAAATAAATATTCTATTTTATAGGGACATTTCCTTCATATTCTTCTAGCTTTTGAATTCCTAGTTATACACATGAAGATAGGCATGCATTACACCCTGAGCAGCTTTACCACGAGAAATTTACAAATTTTTATTTAAATATCCCTTTGGTTTACTTTAGTAATCCAGGTGGCAGTGAGAGCTTTCTGTCACGGCGTCTATGATCCCTAAGGTTTCTCACGCACTCGACGCACAGACCGACTTTTTACGATTCTCCACTCACGCATTCCAGCAAGGATGTACTTTGCTGGAACTAATTTGATAACGTATTTCTCAGAAGTTTCAGTAGCATTTTTTTAATGGTCTCCGGATACATCCAATTTTACAAATAATTAATTTTTGAGCTAGGTAATTGTCGTTGTATCATGATTTTGGTGATTTTAATTGCTACATTTTAATCTTTTCATAGCAACAATTAATTAAAATCGTATTGAATTTACAATCAGTTTTCATCCTGACTAACTAAAAGCTGACTGGTTAAAACAATTGTTTGATTCGAGCTATAAATCAATTCCGAAGACATTCAATATATTAAGACTGTTGGGTGAGTTACCCAAAAATTTAAAACTTAAACAATAGATTATATATCAATCAATTAATATCGAGCCCTATTTCCAACTAAGTCGGGTAGGGGGTGGGAGGTTCCCACCACATTCTTGGCTTCCCGGGCTTATCTAAGCTGGCTAGCCGTGCCTTGACGCTTCTCCCACATCATCTTTTTCTTCCTCTGCATCATCATACTTCCACTAAGAAAATAATTTGTTTTTGGTACACAAACACATAGAGTTTACCTAGGTTGTTTAGGAAGGATTTACGTCGGTATACCATTATCAGAATATGTTTTCATAACAACCCTTACTTCTTTCTTTTTTGTATCTCACTGTAAAATGAGATAAAGACTACAGTTTTTAATATTTTTTCATTTATTTTTTTTAATTCGGAAATTTTGTCTGCTAAAGACATGCGCATATTCTTTGTAAAACCCTCCAAGTTTTCTATTTTTCTGTGAAAATTCAGTCCAAATTTTCTCTAGAATGGAATGTGAAAATTCAAGATTTTGCTATTTTTTGTTAATGGGCGTCATTTATATAAATTAATTATTAATTAACTGATTTTTAGTGGTTGCCAACGCCAACGACGAGCGAACATTACCAACAAGAGACCGGTATTTTAAATTAGACCAAGCTCATTCACTAATGATTACAATAAAAGAACAATGCTTACCGTTTATGATTCTGTAAGTCCTTGTACTCTACGACTTCAATTATTGCGAAACATAGATTGTATAATTAGGTATTTACCTGGAAGTATTGCGTCCTTGTTAGGTTAGTATTTGCTTATTGTTATCTTGTATATTACTCTACACATCCTGTTAATCGCTCTATTCTGTTCAGTGTTGATTTAAGACATTTTCTCTGGGGGGGGGGGGGGGGGCAATTGGAAATAAAAGGGAAGGCAATGACCAGATAAGTACTTACCAAGCGATGCAATGGGGGGTGATTTTTTTTTAATTTGTAGTTTTGACGTGGTTTTAAGCGTTTTAGAAGAAGTAAATGTGTTTGCTGATCGAGATAGTTTGACTAGAATCTCAAGAATCTTATTGAATGTATTATTATTATTATTATTATTATTATTATTATTATTATTATTATTATTATTATTATTATTATATTATTATTATTATTATTATTATTATTATTATTATTATTATTATTATTATTATTATTATTATTATTATGTCTCTATTTGCAACAGGCAATGTAGCCCACTAGTGCAAATTTAATAGAGAAGGATGGAGGGGAAACCCGGTACCGGCACATAGCCTACTCCTACCGAAAAGTACCAAGGGGACCAACGGCTTTACGTCCCATCCGAAAGGACGGTGTAACTTTTGACAGTCATATAGGTTCCTCCACAAACCCGGACTGCCGAGCAGACGGCGCCAAGGAGAACGAAGCTGTCACACAAGCTTACGAACCCTAGTCTGCTCTAGCCAGCGATATACGTGTGTTTCAGGGCAGAGCGGCGACCCACTCAACCCTGACCACGCCCGATGTTGCTTAACTTCAGTGTTCGAGTGGGAACTGGTTAAACGACCGCGGCTAAATCGCTGGCTAAAACACTATTGCACTTATAAGAACGAACATATATTTTTTCTCAATAAGAACGGTACGTGTGTTATATTTTTTTTTCGTCTTGGCGCTTTTTTGACCTAATACACCGTGTAGGATGGGATAGTCGCGAAATTAAAACCACGCGAAATTACAGTTTTTTCGTGATATCTCGAGAACGATGCAAAATATCTAAAAACAGATTCTAGACCGCTATGTGGTTTTGTGAGAACAATATAATGCAAGAAAAACTATTGTAATGTGATGGTAATTAGTTTTTTTATTAGAATTTTAATTAATTAAATGCATATCTTAAATACAAACCGCACCAATTATTATATTTGAATGTTTTTTCTTGCATTATATTGTTCTAACAAAACCACAATTCGGTCTAGAATCTGTTTTTAGATATTTTGCATCGTTCTCGAGATATCACGAAAAAACTGTAATTACGTGTGGTTTTAATTTCGCGACTATCCCATCCTCTTAACTAGGGCAGGTACTAGGTACACAAGGTTCCTAGAGTAGGCATGCCTACCCTAGAGTATGCCTGGAATCAACACTGATTGTGTTCATATACCATTTTGTTATCAGTAATAAAACGCTGTTAGTGGAATTGTTTTTTTGTTTCAAGTACTTCATTTGTTGCAAAAACTAATATTATTCATATTTTAAACAAAACAAGTTGCTACAAAATTATAAATAAGAACAGTGCAACGTACGTCAAAAATAAGGTGAAAATGGTTATAATAAAGTTAAAATACACGGAAAATTTGATCAAATTATGATTTGTTATTTATTTGCGTATACCTTACCATGGCAATGTTTGATTTAAGTTAAAGCTGGTAAGAATCTGACACTTCGTTTTTATTAGATAAAATCACTATAAAAATCACTATTATTTCTCTTCATTTCACTACGGTTATGTCTTCTTAAACTAAATATAATTTAACAGCCTCAAGCAAACATAAAATACCAATTATTTTCGGTTGAGAGATTTTGAAGCCTAACCATCGTGTATCGACCTTTATCTTTATGCCCATAACACTCAGCTAAAAACTATAAAATGTTTATGGTATTTCTGTCGCCTTAGAATTGTGTCTGTAGCCTTCTTGGTGAATATCATCTCGTGAGGTGATCTACTGGATATAGTTCAAACACGTGGGCGAAATGTGCGGAGATTCAAACTGACTTGCTACATAGCGAACCTTACACTGGCCGACCTGTCCCGTCATAGCAGAGGTAAAGTAAAATATAACTAAAATAACTGTCGAAAGGAAATTGCTTATAGCCTATAAATTATACTTATGATTTCTCCCTTAAGAAGAGGCCGGCATGCTCATTTTACGCGCATTCAAATTTCTCAAGAAATTTGGTCGCATCTATTTGTAATTTTACGTTATTTTAGCACTTTTTCACTAATAATTGAAGAAATTAAACAAAAAATAAATTCAATTTTCCAAAATTTAAACAAAACAAAAAACACCCAAATAACTACGCATTTTCTGATTGATCAATAATAAATAACAAAATCTGATATGGTAGGGGCGAAGAGGTGTCCATTGTTATCAAGTATGCCAAGTTGTTTTAAGATGTAATGATTTAATGGCTGCAGGACAAGGGAACGCGCTGAACATCAAATCACGCCGGCTGCTTCTTAAAACCCATTTCAACTTGGGTTATATTCTGATTTTAAACTGAAATGCACGGTGTTTCGCTGAATTTGCATCACTTAAATATTGAATTTTAATTCAATTGTATTGTGTGCGAGTGGAAGAAATTTTAAATCACTATCAAATTTATTTGTGAACGCCACGAATGTAGCTAGCCGAAAAGTTGAGTTCATGTTTTTCAAACTTTACATTTTTTAATATCTAAAAATGTTTTTTTTTTCAAAAAACCTGGTTAGAATTGTCCCTGGACAGAATTCCCATGAAAATTTAAAAAGAGTTGTCCGTTAGAGATCAAACCAACAGATAAAAATATATATTAAAAAAAACACCAGTCAAAATATATTCAGGGTGGTCAAATTTAAATCCTTGGTTCGCTCGCCACGCTCACAATCACTCATCCAACAAATGTCGCTTATAATTTTTAATGACGAGGAAGTACATAAGTTTCCAGTTTCTTTAGTTCGGTCTATGGGCAGGTTAATTTGAAGAAAAAAATGTGTTTTTACAAAATCGTGATTTCTAGTATCTAAGTAACACTCCAACTCCAGTTCACTTTGCAAATGACAATGAAAGTGTATGTGTTTGCAGTCTTGAGAACTAATCTAAAGTCAAACAAAGAAAAACCTTATTCTTATTTTCTTCTGTTGAAACAAGCAAGATGTCGACTGAGGTCAAGGACGTCTAAAGATGAATTTTATTCAAGGTCTGTGTGTGTTCTTTTCATATTAACATCAGTTGTTCTTCTGCTGTCGTTCCCACACTTAATTCTTTTAACTTGCACTAGTAGCGTAGACGCTTACGATGTAATTAACACACAATTCACTCTTTCTCTGGGACGAATGATTTTAAGATCTTCGTTCGTATTTATAAAACAATATTAAATTAATTAATGGTCGCAAATGCATTTATTGTATATGAAGTATGAACATGTACATTGCGTAACAAAAAATCAGAAGTTTCTTATGTGGACTTAATCAATCAGTTCTTGGCTTGAATGTTAAACGTTAACTTTGGAGCCGTCCTAGCAACGAGGCTCATAATAAATTCTAATTATATAGCCTTGTTGATTTCTGGCGATTTCCTCGGGTGGAATCGTATCCAGCTTGATTGATCGGTGTAACATACTTAAAAATGCCGGTCTTTGTCGATGGTGTCGGCGCCTACTATACAGGGTGGGCTTGGTCGGCTTTAAATTTAATACCCTCCACTAGAAATCAGTTAAAAAATAAATTTAAAAATACTTGAGTGAGTTGACTCTAAATACGAATTTATTTATCTATTTTTTAAAAACATTTAAGAGGTTTGGAGTAGAGTACCTTTGTACTTTTATAATTACATGTATCAACATATTCTAACAAGATGCAATTATTTCTCCCGTTTTTATGCTCTCTTAGCTTCTCCTCCATCATGTCATTGACGCCACTTTTTTATACTTACCCACAATTTTTAAATCATACTTTACATATTAATAACAACCCACCGCTATCATCACAAACCAAGTATATTTATTTATACGCATTCCGGTACTAATGACTTTTCTAAAACCTGGTCCTACATGCGTGTATATATACAAACGTCAGCTGTATTACGGCTTAATTTTCAAGCATTAACCTTATATAATTACGATTTAATTCAAGATATTACAAAAACACTGCTGTCATTTCTAAGGAATGTTTATTTTTAAACTTACTTCCGGAAAATCTTAGATCACAGCATAAAATTAGTAATTACCTCCCGCCTGAAAGAATATACATCACATGTGTGTTTAGGTGAATTATGATTTTAATGATCGTCTTATAAGTTAATACTAAAGTAACGGTACAGCTTTTGTATAAACCGTGATATCATAATAATAAGTAATAATTATATAACATGCGTTTCATTAAAACTGCACTTTAATAACAGTTACCTTACAGGAATTAAATTATACGTGTTGTTGTACGTGTTTCTTATGAGTGAGAGACACAAGGTATGCAAGTGAAGAGTCTAACAAAATAAATATAGTAAATGTTTATCTTAATTTGTTCCTGGATTTTTAATGATTTCTTTGTACAAAGGTGATTAGGTTTAACTACGGCCAGGGCGAAAAAAATACACGCGCTTATATAGCTGAACGGTTAAGGGGTATTTAACCGGTAAACTCAAAAAATATATTTCATTCAGGCTAACTAATGAATTTAGCAATTAAGAGAAAAATTATTTGGGCCATTATGACCTCCCAAAAAATTGTCAAACATGACATTTTTCGACCTAGGTCCCATCGGCTAAAATCTCATAAGAAATAACATGGGGACGATCTTTATGCCCCGTGCCCTTGGAGGATTTTGATCCAAAAAAATATTGGCCATTATTGACGTACTCTACAGCCTTTTCTGTAAATTCTCTTTATTTTGTTTTGTAATTTGGGTAAATAGTTCGGTCACAATATGCTGATTACCAAGATGGTGTGTGATTTTGGAATGCATATTTTTGCGTGTTTGAGGGTATATTTGGGCACAGTTTCAAGACATGATGTAAAAAATGGGCATTTCAGATATGTAGACCAAAAAAGAAGCAGGTTAAAGACGATTTAAGAAATTTCCCTAAAACACCAATTTTCACCAATTTTTTTCCAAATCACAGTTACAAGATATAATTTTTTTTAAATGTCATTTTAGTGTAGTATTGTGCTATTGGTCATGTGGGTAAAAATTATTTTTTGAGTTAATAGCCCCTTTAAGAATGTCATTCACTCATTATCATAATTATTGGGAAAGAAAATTAATGAAGAGCAGTGTTCTATTATAGGTATCCACACTAAAAGTTCAAACAATACGTCCCAATCAATAATGTCGAGACGTAATCCAGAAGTTAAAAAAATCTAAACATGGTATAGTATTTAATTCGTGAAATCGCAATTAATCCGACACAGAAAATTTAACTTGTGTTCAAGTTGATTTAACCTTTTGGGGTAACAGTACGAAAATTTGCTTTTAAAATATTCAAGAAAAACTTTTTTTTTAAATTACAAAAATCTTGTAATTTACGTATATTTATATGTTTTAACTCGATCTCCACCTTTGAAATTTTTTTTGTACAACTGTGAATTGAATAATAGCTATAATGACATTGTGTGTACTGTATGAATTAATCCCCCCCCCCCCCAGATTGATTATTGATTCTTTACTAACGTTCACTTGAAAAATTTGCCTCCAAGACTCTTCGCCTATAGATTTGTGCTTGGCAATTCTGTTGCTAGGATTTATATTGTGTAAAGACAATGTACGAAGCTCGAAAGTGCTAGCACATTTTAAAATTCTCCAAATTTTCCATCTGCATTCATACCATAAAACACTTAAAATTCCTCTACTTCACCCATTTTGCATAACTTAGTGAATATATTCAAGAATCCACTCCATTCCACCCATCATCATTGTAACTCTGCCTACGAGATGTAACCCAGCCACTTTAATTGACCTTAATTATTAACAATTACCATTGTAATAATTTTGATTTCTTAATCATGTGCCTGTACCTTGCATACATAAACCAAACCCATAAATCGTTTTACACTTTTTAGCCTAGTTGGGCAAAGACATTTTTCTTTGTAATACTTATGCAATGTTTCTTGATAAGGACCATAGAGTTGAGAAATGTGTTTGGTTAGGTTATCAGTGTTATAATATTATACAGAGTCAATATTTGTGTTTGATCTACACGTTTTGTAGCACGTTGATGGTGGTAAATTCACTTAAGCAATATTGCCGCTGTAGTAAGTTAAAATTGAATGAATTGTTATCACCCCACTTTTAAAGGGGCATTTAACCGATCTCAAAATTTTTATTATACAACTAGATATTTACAATACATAAAATTTCTGCGACATGACCAATTAACAGTGAATTTTTAGGAGCTATGGATGGTAAAAGGTCTCGCAACCGTCATGGGATCGATCTTAATGTGATTCGGGTTTTGATCGAAAAAATCGATCGGGTAGGGAAAAGACGGCTGTTAATACTGCATGAAAAAAATTAATCGATATTGAATTATACAATCTTACGAGACTTTCTCCCAATTCATTTACTATATTGTTGGCGTTTTGTACATTCGCTATAAATTAAAAAGTGTCTGGACCGGCACCTCCACCAATAAAGTTCGTAAATCCTGTACAGACTCCTCCCTTATAACCCAAAATACGTTTTTCTTACCCGAAAAACTGGTAACTTTTCGTGAAATTTAGGGTACCCGGACATCTCTAGTGATTTTGTTTATTTCGTATGTTTTTGATTATTTGAATGTTTGTCTTCTAGATACTACTGTGTTATAGAAATGGCTGACAGTTTCCGAACCGTTGTTTTGTAGGTCGTTGTAACGCAACACAAGAATACTAGTTTTGGATTTAGTTTTAACCCATCTTGACCCAATCATCATTATTATAATGGTGTATATTTGTTTTGTTGCATATTCTTATCCCTTGTCCAGTTTACATTATCACAGTAGAGATGACTTAGACAAAGAAGAAGACAAATTACCAATCCAGGGATAAGTGATAATAAATCAAGATTTATAACTAAAAATTGTGCTTCATCCGGGATTCGAACCCACACACTTTGACTCCAACGGCTCGAAACTGCGCCTTGTGACTTCACGCTCAAACTCTACAACGAATGCCAACACTTGGGAATTCTAACAAAAAACCTTAGCCACCTTGATTGACACAACACATGTGGTATTTACCCAACTCCCTAGTGGTTTTCCGTCTAGGTTGGTAGTACCATTGGCTAGCCTGGCGCGCACGCCTCTTTTTCACCGCCTACTAGCTTTACCCGCGCTGTCACGCTGTCAGTCGGCATTCGGCATCAGCCCGCGCAAGAACGCAGCTGCATCTAACCGTGTTTTAGCTAGTCTTGCGCTGTGCGAAACGTGCTTCAACGTGTAGAATCAATACATACTGCAGCTTCCAGCCTCTCTCACACCGCTGTACCAATCTGCGAATCTCTACGTCACCTCCCGCGTTTAAAACTAAATAAAATACCCTCAAAATTAACAAAAGTGTGTTTACTTTCTTCTTTTGAATAAACCGCCGTCAATCAATATTGATTTACGAGTGAAAACATCGGAAAAAATACGTGTTTTATTTATTTATTGTCTTGTCCGTTAAAAGACATGAGTTTTCACCGTGCACATTTGATTTCTAATCGTACACCAGAACCGTTTGGCGAGTTGTCAATAAAAAATTGTGAAAGTTGTCGTGTGCAAAAAGTGTTAAACACATGGTTGGAATAAATAAATACAACAGCATCATCATCGTCATCTTGGATAATACAAATATAATTACATCACATTATAATTTAGGTGAGTTGACAATAAAACACTTCATGATAAGTTTATTAATTATTATAATAACACAGGACTTTTTCAATTTAATTAATTATATGGAAATTAACCAATAAATTTGAAAGTCCATCTTAACCGAGTATTGAACCCGGGTCTCTCGATTACCGGTCGGACTCGGGTTCGACACCCGGCCGAGATGGATTTTTTTTAGATTGTTTTCCATATTATAATTAAGACCAAGTATTTTAAAGTGCATTGCGATTATTTAATTAAATGATAATCTGAAAAGTAATAATTCACTTTTACTTTTAGAAATCAAACAAAGCTAATTCAATTCTGCACATTATTATTTGTTATGCCTAGGATGTTTTGACGTTTGGAATTTCCGATCTATTTTATTTGAGCACGCGTGAACTTTTAAGTGTTTTTCTGTGTTTTCTTGTATTTTTAGTAACTTTCTCAAACTAACGGGTTGTATAATGTAAACAATCTAAAGTGTAACTACGTTAGGCTACACTCCTCGACGCAACGCTTGGCTATTTCTGTCAGACACTTGATGACTGGTGCTAATAACGTCTAGACTGCGTGAAACAATGGGTTGGGTTAGTACCCACTACGTACGGTACCTACTACCGACCTTGTAGTCGCTGGTTGGCAATCTTTGCTACCAGCTCTGGGGGAGCACGTGCTGTGTACCGCCAACCAGTTGTGCGTGTTATGTAACAGGTTGGGGGGGGGGGGGGGGGGGTTAATAACACCTCCATCGTAGAAGGGTTCTGATGGGAATGGGAGAAATGTGGAGTGTATTCGTTTAGAAAAAGAAAACTCCCACTTTTTTCAAACCACTCGAAATTACCAAATTTTACTTTGAAATAAAAAATTTAATATGTACACAACTCACAAAACACTACTCAAAATCGAAACAAGTTTTTTTTTAAATCAATTTAAAATTAATTAATTTCTATTTTGATACAGTGTTAGGCCTACATAGTTTTTTTTAGATTGCAACTGCAAAACTACTTAAACGGGTGCAAAAAGTTAACCATTATGACTTCAGTTATATTCCTCGGACAACAATCACAACCATTCATTTTTTTGTTTTTATTTTAGTTTAGTAAAATTCTTCTTCATACAGCTTTGCAACGCTTAAAAAATAATCTAATCGATATTATAATCGAATTATAATATGATTTACTACAATGTGGTTTACTTTTACCTGTCCCAGACGCCGTATTGCTATCTCTCTCTCTTTCTCGCTCTCATTGAGTACCCGGCTTCTCAGGAATGCCCTGTGGTTCTATCCTGCTGACCGACATTGCAGCTCTTGTCGCATTCTTTCGCCTCGAGCGGCTGAGAAACGTAAATAAAGGTGATAATCTAATAAGCTACACAAACCTCATGGGAAGATTCTTTATGACATCGTAAATTCATATAATTCATTTACCGATGAATGAATGACGCCAGTAGATTATGGTTTACTATCCAATTTGAATTTGTTACCAAAATTGTTGTCAGTGAGGGTCTTAGAAGCAAAGTAGACCAACCTATACATATTTCTCTTTCTGAGATAATGGGAGTAAGAGTAGGAATAAATTAATAAAATACTGCTTAAACTGTTAGTATTGTGTCTAAAAGATATTTTAGTCTATTCCTTTCCTAACATATTCACTTTTTGAAATTGAATACAAATTCATAACTTCAGCCTAAAACACCCTACCCCCCTGCCAAAAGCCCCTACCAAAGTGGTTGGTCCATTTTGCCTCTCGACAATTATTTTAAAAAAAATATCTTGTGGTATGATCAAAACTGTGGATATTTTTTAAAACTCTAATATGCTAAGTAATACACGCATCAAAGCATTATTGATGTTAATAAACAATGATTATAGGCTATCATTACAAACTCACCTGAATATACGAAGATGCAGCGTACAATAAACACTGTTATGTGTGGTTTGGTTCACTTTGCCTCTGAAATGTTTTCCTGAATTTATTGGGCCAGAATTCACCTAATTCAATATACAAATATGTAGGTTGCTCCTCTATTACGCATGGTTGTTTTAGTATTACTATTTCAAACTTGAATCGATTAAAGTTCATTATTGTGTTTGCATTTGTGTAGGGTAATTAGATTTATTTACTTGTTCTCATTGTAAATCAGTTTTTTAACTGAATAGGATAGAAGTTAAATAAATAAATAAAAAAACAAAAATTGTATTTCTCGAGGCGTTTCTGAAATAAGTTATTGAACAAGGTAAACAATAAAAAAGACCATTATGCCTTACCTAAATTACGTCACCTTCGTAAGGGCGGCGGGAAAGTAACGAATGTTATATTTGTTATGGTTTTAAGTTTTTTTTTACTGATGGATGTAAAGTTAACAAAAAAAAATTTCAACACAGCTGCATTTCTCGTGTGGAGATTGTGAAGCCAAGTGTAGTATGTTGTGTGACGATTATTCAAAGAAAACTGCAAGGGAGGTAGGCCTACAGTTTGTGACATAATTTCAGAAGGGAAGGACAGAAAATTCATAAAAATATGTGGAATAATTGTATGATTGGCCCCTGGCATTTTTTTGTCTAGTAAAAGTGGTATTGTATAAAGTGAAATTTTGTGAAAAAACTTTATTTCAATCGACTCAAAAGAACAATTTTGAGACCTTGTGTGAACTGCGAAGTTGCGAACTGTAGTAGTGGATTATCAATCATGTCTGTAAGGTTCCATTGAAAGAACCCGCGCATACCCTATTACAATCCTTACATAACACGAATTAGCGCTAATCTATTATAATTCGGTAACATCGCACAGACTCGCTTCTGAGTTCTGCTAATGGATCTAGATTAATCTCTAATAGAAATAACCAGTTTTATAGACTTGAATCTGTCCTTGACAATTCATGGGTAATTGGTATAAAGTTCTGTACGATTGAATATATAATTAGGCGTTGTCTGCATAATCTAACATTTCACTTCCGAATAAACCGGTAGTCATTATTTTAAATTGGTGAACATAAAGAATTGTAAATTGACTTAAATTTGTGTGTCAGTGAAGCTATAACTACCTCGTTATCCTATCGGTAATCTATGTTTGTAGCACGTGACATTACACTTTCATATTATTATCTTATGTTTTATTATCAAGAACAAACTCGATATTACTGAGAAAAATCTACTTTGTTTAAAGTAGGGCCTACCCTATTTGAAAGTTTCTTCATTTTTTTTTTAAATACCGGTACTAAGAAATATAAAACTAAATCAAGACAAAGATATTTATATAAAACGATTGCCAGATTGATTAAAATTTGATTGCTACTATTTAAAGTAGATTACGCACATGGTAACAATTAGGTAGACATACCCAATACCTATAAACCATACTGTATTATTACTCTCTTCATGTGCTATTAACTATCACTTGTGACTGAGACCAATCCATCAGTCAGCAGATTACTGATAGATGGTTGTTATCATTCCCTGCACATGACCTATTGTTAGTTGTTAGTCTCACGTAGGAAGTGTTGGTGCTATCACATGACATATTACTACGGTGACAGAAACATGGCTTCTATCACGTGTGACGTCATCGCAATGTGATCGGCTGTTATCGGGTGCGAATTCTCGTGAACTAACAGATTACGAGAAGAGTATGAGTATGACATACTTTTGATAGACCGGTAGTAACAGGTATAGGAATTCACTGCTCTTGTGTTATCTTGCAAAATATAGTACTTTCCCTGATATTCACACTTGTTGATTTGATTTGACTGAACATTGACATTAAATCCCTGTGAACTCACAATGGACACTTTTTGAATTTATGAATGATGATCGATACTTGGCCAAAGCCCATTTTTTACTGTTTTAAAAAACTTATTCATAGGAATTAATCAGGTTCAATACAGTAGCGGCTCGCTCGGTGATTTGGTGCGTAAATGATCGATTTTAATGTTAAAAAATAGGACAATAAATTAAATAAATAAATAAATTTTTTATTTAGAGTCTGCCCACTCAGTTATTTAACTGATTTTCAGTGGGGGACTTTAAATCAAAGCGACCAAGCCAACCCTGCAGGCCCCGACGCAATCGACGAGTGAGCGATAACCAACCAAAGATCGATATTTTTAATAGGAAATATAGCAATCAGTGGTATGGACAGTGCGAACACCCGCGGATCAACGCCAGAATCAACAAGGCCGATTCAGAACAACTCTGAAATTATTATGTGCTTCGTTGCTAGGACGGCTCCAAAGTCACCGTTTACAAACTCCTAAGACACGAACTGATGGACTTAATTCCAAATCAGAAGGTAAAAAAACTACTGACTTTTTGTCGGGAATCGAACCCTGGACTTCGCATTGGAAGCAGATACGCTACCACAAGACCAAAGAGTCACACAAAATAATAATCATAGCTTTTTTTTAATACAAATATCGCAACAATCTCCAAATGCCACTGAAAATCAGTTAATAACTGATTGGGAGACTCTAAATACAATTTTTAAGGTA